>JAZGTI010006046.1:0-24159 GCA_036877585.1 Botia kubotai | reverse complement strand
AGACATGATGTGACTGTGCTGTAGAGACATGATGTGACTGTGCTGTAGAGACATGATGTGACTGTGCTGTAGAGACATGATGTGACTGTGCTGTAAAGACGTGATGTGTTTCTTTAAGAAGCCTTCAGTCTCACAGACTCATTTACTGACACATGCTGCCACTCAAATAAGATGGGTTTTGGCAGAGCCGTGCTGAATGATTTTATTATACTCATACATAAGCTCCTGCAAACCAGATCCATGTGCGACCAGAGCGTGTGAGTGGAGTGCAGTGAAAGTGGTCTTCCGCAACCATTCCGCTCCGATTCCGCTCCAGGTTTTTCAATTTCAAACCATTCACTCACTCACTAGTGAAGGAAATCCCACTGTGAATTTGCTTCCCAGTTTATGCTGCTCTGTAAAGTAAGTGCTTGGTCTTGGAAACCAGTGATATTTACACACAGAAAATCTGATCCAAGCTAAGTGTGACATTCATTACTTAATTGTTTATGGTCATAGCTTTAAATAGTGAGCACTGTACTTGGTAGATTGTTAATAATAAATCTTTTAAGTCATGTAAATTATACTGTGTTTCAACCTGGGTTCATTTTAATTGTACGTACTGTAGGAGCAAACGCTTGTGGTAAATTGTACACATTGGTAAATTGCTTTCTTTCTTTCTTTCTTTCTTTCTTTCTTTCTTTCTTTCTTTCTTTCTTTCTTTCTATCTTTCTATCTTTCTTTCTCACTCTCACTCTCTCACTTGCTCTTTCCCCCTTTCTTTCTTTATCTTCTCTCTCTGTCTCACACACACACTTGCAACCGCAGCAGCCTGCAACCACAGATACATTAGCGCCGACAAACCTGCCACAATTTTTCAAATGGCCTCCTCCATTCCTGCCTGACAGGCCCAATTCTTTATCCAGCCTGGAGCAGTGGATGGATAGAAACATGTGCTCCCTGTAGCTTGCACCCTGGGGTCTTAATAAGCAGGAGACAGCCCTGTATGCATAAATAACCTTTATCAGATCAGCCAAGCTAGAGACAGAGAGAGAGAGAGGTGGTCATGTGACTACAGACTACTGGCCAATCAGGATAAGGCCTCTAAATCACCGCTCCTGAGACCCAACGCTGTTTGATCCTGCTAATCCAACCATTCAGGGCCGATCAATGGCCCTCCTCGAGGCATAAGTGTCTGTACTGGTGAGCTCTGGTCCAGTTTTTTCAGCCCTTCTGAAACCTCACTGGTGTTGAAATTGATTCCACAAAGCTGAACTGGATGCCTAATCACTCTGGTGGAGAGCGAAACCAGGCCGTCACTGCATGTTTATGCGACCATTATCGGGCCTCTCCTCCACACCGGGGCGACCATGTTTTCCGGGCCTCCTACAGAGCGTCCCGAATGATTAATTCCTGAGAGAAATCAACACTTCACACTCATTGATCTGAACATTGTTTGCTTTCGCTGTGCTGTGGAGCTTTTTTACCCAGTTCCTGAGTCTCTCGGCTAATTGTTAGGATTCACAAGCTTGTTGCAAACATGCCGGCTTCGTAACTTTTGTCTTGTATTTGTTTGTCTTTTGATTTTGAATGGCCGACTCCATTATGGGCCGTTCTGTTGTTTGTGTGTGTGGGGTCATAAAAAGCAGAAAATGTTGACTTCTTCTTACTGTAACAGTTAACAGAAGAATGACAGATGATTTTTGCTCTAGTTTGTCTGTAATAGTTGTAAATGTTGAAAGTGTATAAATGATTTTGTAGTGTAATTGAGTGATTGAATCTGTGGGTGTATTTTTGTATGGTGTTCGCTTTTGTGAACGAGAGAGCGAGAGACAGTACAGAGGAGCTTATTACGTCTGAGATTATTATGTTTGAGAGGAAGTGAAGATTACATTGGTATGAAGACAGACAGTATTGGAGCTCCATCTACATCTTAAGCCAATCAAACACGTTCTTGTGACCTCAAAATCCTTTTCATACAAATCAGATTAAGTTGTGCCATGATGCCATCTGTATATATTTAGTCTGTATATATCATATATACATATGTATATAGCTTTTCCTAATTTTTCCTCCAAACACTTTTTAAACGGATAAGCCTAGTGCTCTATTTGTTTTCAATACTGCTCCAAAGAATCTAAAAGAAGTTTAAAGAATCTAAAATAAAAGATATCTAGATTTTTTTTTTTACATTTATGACCACTACATCCACTAGAAAATGTTTAATAGTAATTATACAGATCCACTCGGTGTGTCCAAAGTTTGACTGGTTGTATATCAGAAACTGTCTTTTATTCTCATGTCACAGGCTTGGCTATTTTTTGAAAATGTACAAAATGGCGGCAATATAGCCTGACTGAGTGTGTTCTAACTTTTGACCTGCAGTGCGCTTGGAATCATGTTTTAGTCCTATGAGGCACAGACTCTGCTCTGACCGAAACAGACTGTTGGTAAAGGAATCTAAGTATAGAATGTTAAACACAAAGCAGCATTACTTCCTGTCACACCGTAATGATATGATTATTATGTTCTGTGTATTTTATACGTGTGTGCTGCATGGTTAAACTCGTATAGCTGCTTCCTGTTGGAATGTGCAGAAAGTGGGATTTAGCAGTGAGTCTTATTCTCCACACAAAACACAGGTTAATCAGCTTACGCTCTCATCCAAGCTGAATCCATGGAAATTCCATGCCAGCTGACGAAAAGCTCCCTTCATCCCTCCATCTTCCAGTTATGTTTTTACCACTCCACACGGCTTATTGTCCCTCTGTAAAGCAGCCTCAGCCATCTATAGATTCTGAAATTGTTCCCAAATTCTTGGATCTTTGTTTTGGGTTTCAAAAGGTAATGATTGTAACTCTCAAACAGAACAGTTTATTTCTGATAAAGCTGATTAGTGGGAAATCAGAGTCTTGCTGTTTATTCTGGTTTTAAAGTATGCATAGCAGTGTATAAATAATTATATTTAGGAATTATTATCTGTTCCTACCCAAAAGAAGAGAGATAACAAATTTAAAATAAGTATTGGTTTTATTTCTTCAGTACTTTTCACTACGCAAGAGAAAGTACTTTTCAACCACATTTTTTAAAGGGATGGTTCACCCATAAATTAAAATTCTTACATCATTTGAATTTTAGTATTTTGTAAAACACAAAAGAAGGTATTTTAAGAAATGCCTCAGTGGTACAATGAATCAATGAGTCACTGCTGTGTGGTTACCAATGCACTTCAAAATATCTTAATTTTTGAGTGAAACGTTTCTTTAACTTTGCAGAGAAAAGTTCTCTTCCCGTCAACGTTGTACTAAATGAAATTCTTATGAAGGTGAAACGTTTTACAAAACTCTGAACTAAGAGTGTATATCCGTTTTTAAAAAATCTTAAAAAATAACTTCAGAAACATCTCTGAGAGAGTTCAGCCTTGAATCTAAATCAATATATCTCTCACAAAAGAGCCCGACTCAGGGCAGTCAGGAATACTGATTCTCTTTTCCACATTACACCAGCATTGAGTGGCTTGACTTCGAGTGGCAGAATATTTGCTATGAAATTCAGACAGATATAAAAGTGTAGCGGCATTCAATTAATGCGCTACTTGAGATCAAGTCTGGTCTAGTCTGAGGGGAAAATAGTTTTTAAAGAGCTGGTTGAATCAATTTCTTGTTAAGTTCTTTTATCCAGCGTCTCCCTGGAACAATTACACTCTCGTGGTTTATTTAATGAGTGTGATGTTGACCATCCATTCCATAGATTTGCCAGACTTATGTTTTGTAGGGCAGTGTAACCAGGTAAAACTATGTTACAATGAGTCTGCTTGTTTAGGCTATGCACAAACCGAATAGACTTGAGCAGTGTTTGGAAAGCTACTTTAAATTGTGCATTCTGCCATCTTTGCATTTTTTAAACCAATCACATTGGTTGTAAATGCCATGTGACCCATTGTACGCTTTTAAAAGCCCTCTCAAAAATCTTTTTAAATCATCTACTACAATATGAATGAAATTCTGACCAATCAAAGTGTAGTTACAACATCTGGCCAGAGTGGCCTATGCTAGCTAGCCTGTGTTTTATCCCCTTGGATAATACAGTTGTTGACCATCATTGCAAGATAATAAGTCTTTAGGCTTAAGCTTCTTTAGTGTTGTCTAAGCTTACATTAATCTTTCATGTCAGCTTTATTTCCTTGAACCTGCGCCTGATTTAACTGACTGGTCACATTGATCTGTCAAAGACACTCCTGTGTATATCCAAGTCACTGCAGCCTCATTTGAATTCTGTGTTCACGTTGGAATCACGTTACTATAGTAACCACACGCCTGTGTCGGTTATTCACTAATGAGTGCTCGCTTAAATATCCCTGTTTTTGCTACTTACTGCAAAGTCTAATGGGGAACCACGGCTAGTTTAATCCAGTGAATATGTTTCCTATAGTTTTATTGTGCATCCACCAATATAACTGAGTATAAAGACTTTATAACTATATGGGGTAAGCTGTTCCAATATAACCAGCCATTAAATGGCGTTTTATCCAACTTCCCTAACTATTCCTGCCTCCCTTATATAACCTACAGCATTTCTTTCTAAGGCTAATATATTTGACCCTTCATATTGACATCCCGTGACCGTGACTTCCTGGATACATCCTGAATGCAAATATTCCCTTGCTTCACTTTTCATTTTGCTGCCCGTGAATCCATCTGACTCTTTGATATGATATGATCGCGCCAGAGCATCACAACAGAAAGATGATTTGAACTGATCATGCCTCCAGCCGAGATGTTTATATTACATTCTGTTATTACATCCGCTTTGACACTCACTGCCGTCATTCATGAAAATGTAACTGCACAAACACGCTGGGTGAAGTGTGTTGCAGGTCAGGGCCACGGTCAATTTGTGTTGCTTCAGCATGCCTGCCAATTTGAGAATCTAATGCAGTTCAGATCTATAGCATGCGATTAAAGAACTGCATTTTTATTTGGTGCCCCTAAACAAGGCACAATAGACAGAAAAGCACAGTTGCATTTTAAGACCAGTGACTTTTGGAAGACGTTTGAAAATCACAGCATGCGTTATTGTACGTTATACTTTGTTTCATGAAGAGAGAACAAACAAGTTAATAAATTAGATGGTCTGATCTGGTTTTCATTTGGATGAGAACATGAGGAAACTTCAGAGAACTCAATACGGTCTTAAATTTAAAGTAGCTCGCTGCAGCGAACTGAAATATTATTCAGAGTTTGCCTATATAGAGATGAATGCCAAGATTAATGTGCTCTGATGCAAGACTGTGAACGTAAGGCAAGATGTGAAATACACTGTATGTATGATACCATTTGGGATAAGAACTAAGAGAAAATATAAGAAGCTTTAAAAACGATTCGCTTTATCAAGCCGACTGGCGAGTGCAATATTCCCAAAACATGCATGCATGCACGAGCCGCATCAATAACCACTCTCAAGCAGCAAATGACAAATTAAATGCAAATTAAATGATGCAAGTAATCTTACTCATGTAATCCTCACTCTAAAGGTTGTGCAGACTCAACTACATGTGCTGTGATGGAGAACCGAGTTCTAGAAACCCTGCGATATCTGTTCTAGACTGCTGTGCTATTAAAGACCAGGTGTATTATGTATACAAACCGACATTGAAGTCAAACAGAACGTAATCATACAAATGATTGATCTATTAGTCATTCTGGAGTTTGTAAATATTGGCATGTTTCTTAAGGAGATGATTAAGCGCTTCCTGAAAGACAAATATGGCATTTGCATATGCATATAATTCCATATTTATCTGATGAGGAACTGTGCTTTAATGAGGTTAAAACACAGAAGTAGAACTTTTTGCATGTGATTCCATTGGAAACTAACCAGATTGTGATGAAGACATGGGAGGAGAAGGAGAGATGCAGAAGAGGAGCAGGTGCTGTTGACAAAGGTCTGTATGTTTCCAATGACCCCCAAAAAAAGCTATTTGTGTGGTGATGTATATATGTGATGATGGTGACCATGATGATGTCAGAAAACCATGGCAACTAACAGCTTTACTGTAACACAGACATCAAGAGAATGATTTTTACATGTTGCTGATTCCTTACACATTTGCTGATATGCATTATTTACTGTAGGTAAACATTATTTACTGTTTCCATGTAGAGAACATATACACAAATAAGGATATGTTGTACAATATGCCTATAGCTCAAAGCTATTCTGTTTTCTCGTGTCTCAGATAGTTTGTTTCAAATTCTTTGGCAGATTGTTAAGCATTTTCTGCTGCCTCTTTTAAAAATGCTGGTCTACTAAAAAGTTTCACAGACGGCCGATGCCTCAGCAGTCATTGTTCTGTCTGTGAACACAGAGCCTTTTCTCTGCTTTGAGCATGTGTAAGTCAGCACCTCAGTGCACTGTGGCCCTGATCCACCAGTAATGACTGTCTCTGAGGAGCAGTGGACCAGCCTCACCATCTCACAACTTCTTGCCCATTCTGCCTGTGACGGCGGGGCCCCTGGGGAGCCACCCAGCATGGAGTGAGAAGAACCGAAACGAGAGCAGGTGAGAGAGATCCGTCACGTTCCTTTCCCCTCCAGCTCTGACGTGCGCTGTCAGGTATTTTCATCAAGGTGAGAACAAGGAAGACCTCAGGGGCAGGAGGATTCGTGTTGGTTGGAGTTTAGTTGACATGTAGCCTGCAGTCCGAGGGCCACAAGTGGCAAAACTTCACCCTAAAGTGAGAATTCTTAGTCTGTTGGAAGGAGGGATACAGTATCCCAGCTGTAACAATTTTAGGCTTTGGGAACGTTTACCTGACATTTCCACTGAGTTACAAAATGTTAAAAATGTTATTTTAAACGTTTTTTAACTTTATGTTTTGGTTATAAGGACGGTATTCAAGCATTTTTTAAATTCTGTCATTTTTTTAAAACATTCCACTAACAACTGATTTTGATATTTCAAATATAAAATGTAAACGTGTTTTTGATAACTTTAAAAGAACATTTAGAGAATGTTAGCCAATGTTCTGAGAACGTTCCTGTTAGCTGGTATTGTATTTACTTCTCGCAGTGATGGCTTGCCCTTGGGGTAATCAGATGCATCTGCAATGGCCTTTAGTTTTGCTGATTGTGGGAGTCATTTTTTATTATGACATGACCTACAGTAAATAAAACAGTGGAAGAGAATTCTGGTTCTTTCAAAGGTAGAAAATAGGTCGTTGGTGGGTTGGATGAGCTAATAGAAAATATTACCTTGAAGGTTACAAAGAAATTCCATTTCCTGCGCCTTATTCTTCTTGCATTAATTAGGGCGCGTGCATATTAGAATTGATGGCGCATCAGAGAATGCATCGACTTCTATGAGGACGGTGTGTCACAAGGACATAGAGATAAAAGGACTTTATGAATCTCACGCTGGAATGTTGGAAAGTTTCAACTTGAGCTTTGGCACCAAGCTTGATCGTTAAACCAAATACAGTGAAACTAATAGCCAAAGAAACAAATTAAAATGAATTAAGTAGAAAAAAGGTTTAAAAAAATGTAAACCATCGCCTACATTACCAGCTGTCAGCATGAACTAACTTCTTCTGCTGTCATACAAAGTAAAGATTGACATACTGATTTTTTATAAACAGACCTTCTTCTGCTGTAATACAAAGTAAAGATTGACATACTGTTTATTTATGGCTTTAATATTTGTCTGTAAAATGTACACAGCGATATAATGGCCTTTTCTTATAAGTGCTGGAGGCGGTATATTTACAGTAGATTGCTGTACCAACAATATGTTACTGTACAGTTATAATCTTGTCGTGGGTTTGAGTCGCTCTTCCCAGTTTTCAGAAACAACACAGTGTCGCCCTCAATCCTGAGGCGGTCTTTCTGCTCCTGTATCAGAATACACTGTTGGGGAAATGGAGTCCCACCTGATCTTAATGGTGTGTGTGTGTGTGTGTGTGTGTGTGTGTGTGTCTGCTTCGTCACAGTCCAGCTCCCCTCCGCACTCACATGGAGATTGTTGAATATTTCAGAAGTTGTTTACCAGTCTCCTTCCCTGCACAGCTGCAGGTAGATGTACACTCTAGTGAGGGTCTGTCAATAAGACAGCCCCCCACCTTAACCCCAGCAGGACTGCAGAATGAGGGGCAATCCATTATTAATGAATATTTCATTTGAGAGAGCTCCAGCTCGGGTCTATAAATAGCCTCCATGCCCATGATGTGTGTGAGAAAATGTGTGACTAGTTTTTCCCTGCTGTTATTTTGGAGGGACGCAGGAGAGCTGCAGGTTAATTTTTTCCTTAAGACAAAACCGTATCTGATGGTTTCATCTGCTAGATGGTTTCTTTAGTTATTTTTTTTAAGTACAGACAGAAACATAATCGAGATGTTTGTAGGAAGGATGTATATACATATTCAATTTATTATAGTTTCTAACATACCATACTGCTTATTTGGCTGGAGGCGATCCACAAATGATTCTGACAAACGAACCGAAAGCAATATCAGCTGCAGAATAATTTCTCCTTTGTGACTTATTAATTAAACTGCCAATTAATTTTTAATTTCTAAATGTATTATTTATTACATTTATTTTATATCTTCATTATATACCTCAGACCCACATTATTGCTTATGCATGGTGCAATTGCAATATTCCATTTATTTTTCATTTTTTTAGACAAACTTCATTAGAACTTCTCAAGTGATTCCAACTTAATTCACAACATATTTCTGCAGCCACATACAACCGTCAAGATCAGTTTCTATTTCCTTTTGTTAGGAACTTATTTTAAACTTTGCTCCGAATGTCTTGTGTAGCCGTCTTTGAGCCTGCGAGTAATGATTTGAGCGGGAAAAGCGCAGAGCGTGCCAGGGCTCATGCTGGCTGGTCTGTTTTCTAACTAAGCTTCATTAGTTCTGTTTGAGATACAGTAGAAGGGGCATTCTGGATGACATATGGAGAAGCTTGTGAGTTGTTCACAATAATATGTGTGGGCAGGCATTCGGTAACACCCAGTTATTAGGGCCAAAGTTGTTTCCATCAGTACTTTATATAGACTCATGCTAAAGTGTGACATATGGTGGAGTCAGTTACTCTGTTGTTGTCAAAGTGATTTAATATATTTGAGCAAGTTTAAAATGCCAAAATGGCTGCTGTTTAAAATAACTGTAAAAGAGCTGTTTACTCATACAAATAAAGTTTTTGTTTGTAATATTAGGATTTAAAATTGTGTTCAATGTGTTGATTGAGTTTTTGTGTGTAAATATAATTGGAACATGACAACTTGATTTCTTTTCATGGTTTTGACTTTAAAATGTCAAACTTTAAGAGGTTATTGTTCACGAAGGGTGTATGATGGATGTGATGGAAGCTTTGCTTTTAATCCGTTCTCACTAGATTAAGAAAAGTCAAGAGCTGTTAATACGTTTGTTTTTTGAGCAATTAAAATGGAACACACAGAATATGTGAGTGAAGACCGAAAGTGACATTGTTTTGTTATGTCATTGTGTTATATTTGCAAAGCCTGTTAAGTGCCATCACACTGACAAATTATACATGAAAAAATCTGTCTGTTTAATGAACAGACAGACAGAACCCGGGGAATGCTGTAAGAACGTTTGCTAACATTCTCTAAAAGTTCTCTCAAAGTTTGCAGTAACATTAGTATGGCATTTTATTTAGCATTGGATATAATGTAAACCAAATAGTTAACTAAGTAGTTAGTGGAACGTTTAAAAAACGTTACAGAATTAAAAAAAATTCTGAATGTTACTAGAACTTTCAAAATAGCATTTTTAATGTGGAAAATAAGTGTTTAAGGAGGAAAGGGAGAGCAGTGCACACGACACCTGCCTGCACTCGCAGCACCTGAGGGAATGAGGGAGGCAGGAACGGGCGGAGAGGTTTCACTATTCTCGTGCTGTCCCTAACAACTGCAGTCATTAGCTGAGCAATTCAGTGTCTCTGTAGGGACCGTGCTTCGCTCCGCTGCATACCTGCACAAACGAAGTGACGTGCCGGTTATGGAATAGATGACCTCACAGTACCGGTGCTGAAAACATGCATGCTTCACACGGCACGTCAAGGACAAATGCAGCTGGGAGATGATGATCTGCTTTGATGTTTGATGGATTTTATGAAGCAGGAAAGCAAAATGACTGCGATTACGGAACGCATTCTTATCCAAATGTGACCCTAAGTGAGATTTATTGCCGTGTACATTTGGTTTAACATGTGACAGATTCCAGATCCCAGAATTCCATTTTTTTGCATTTCAAAGAGGTGTCAAGGTTAGGCCTTTGTACCCGCTGTATGTACTAAAAAATAAAGAAATTACATCTTGTTCCATGTGACCGTGCAGGTCTTTTATGGTGCGTTTGTTGTGCTTGATTTATGATTTGGTTTCTAGAGGTCAACATAGCAATTGCATTAGAATAAATACCATTTAAAAAGTCTGGGTAAATAATAAGACTTGGACATAGGGGTGACACAGGAAAACAAACACTGTAATGCGACAGGGCAAGATCATGTTCCAGTGTGTCTTTCTGAGGGCCCAGATAAGCGGATAAACCAGCATTGCTTCAACAAGAATACTTGCACATAATTCTAGATAATTCTAATTCTAGATTCTTTTATGTCTCCGCCCACATTCTGCATGCAATTTAGATTTCCCCATCAGTTTTCCCCTCTATGTAGTTTATGAGGTAACGAGTGAAAATGTTTATTTACCGACAAGAGATGCCCATAAACACTATGTCCAAATGCTTATTGTGTAAAATAATTGCAATTTCTTGTCAAAGCATAGAAAGCTTTTCTAGAAAGGTGCATGAGTTTCTTTTCACTATGTATTTTTTTAACATATTATATAGTATATATAGTAAATATACAGTCATATTTTTCCAACTATTTTCTATCAGTAAAATTGAAACAGTCTGTACCCTAATGCGACTGTATTATTCAGTCTAGGGGGTTATAACTATGTTCAAGAAGAGAAGAAAATCTCTTTACTTTTTAGACCTCAGTGTGTTAGGATACGTACAATAAAACTTTCAGCACTAAAATTCAAGCACTGCCAAAGTCTGTTCATTCGCTCCAGTCTTTATGGTGTCCGCCCACCCAACCTCATTGTATTTCCTGAAGTCATTGCCCTACGGCAGTCTCGCGTGGAACAGAATCACTGTTTCAATTTTACTGTCGTGACATTAATTCCAGGCTAAGCTCCCTGCACTCACACTTTCCAGATGGACTAACACATGACATCCTGTCTTGCCTTGTGTCTGTATTAAGTGCTGAGGCCATGTGTTCTGAGAGGTACTGCCACATATAGCCATATTTATTGTGACAGTTAAATTACAGCCTTGCAGTGCAGTCATCCTTCACTTTGCACGGCTTCATATCTGGGCTTAGAGTTCACACGAGCACATGCACACACACACACGATGCTCCATCACGGTCAAGTCTTATTGACTTCTGTTGTTTTTATAGTAAGCTAATGGCATTTTCCTTGTAAAGACTGTTGGCTGGCTTCCAACAACGTAGGTGATGCCTGTGTTGCAAATTAGACACTTATGATGGTTTATGAAGGTTAGGATGCTGCCTATAAAGGCAGTGAGGCAGTTTACTAGGTGTTGGAACAGAGATGAGAATTGATGGGAGACTTTATGAGTCTCTGTTTTGTAAGTGCCCTTGTGTCACATGTGTATACACAGCCACACAGCTGCGATCAGAGATTAGATGATGCATAAACAAGCATGAGGAAGGCCACTGCGTGTTCTCACTGATGTATTGAAACGCTCCCAGCCAAGGACAGAGGCCTTGTAAGAGTAATAAGTAAGCCTGCTTTACACGCTTGACTCTCTCTCACCTTCTCTCTCTCACTGTCACATTTCTGACTTGTTATTTGAAATGATCACTTTCAGAGATGCACTTGTTTTGTACTGGCTCCTCAGAGAGCACCTTTTAATGGCTTATAGGTACCGTTTAGACCCACAGCAAATGCCCTGGTTTTAATGAACAACACTCAGTTACTTACTGCCTGACGACTGATGAGCGCCACTAAAGGGGAAAAAGGGAGAGAAAGAGAGGAGTAATGAGTAGTTTAGAGGAGCGACAGATAAATCAGAGGAACCAGGGTGTAAAAAAATAACAACAGGTTTGTAAAGCAGGATAGTGAGGGGAGAAATTAAGAAATATAGAGATATTTTGAGTTAGCCACTGTGAAACCTCTTCACCTACTGAAAATAAACAGCGTAATACAATCATCTGCCAAGGAAAAGAATAGAGGGAAGGTTTGGTCTTGGTTGTTCCACAGAGAAGGTCTACAGCATGTCAGCCATTGATCCTTCCTCTTACCCACGCTCAGCTAACCAGCCAGCAGTGCGGTCTGTTCCTCGGTTCGACAGACAGCATTGTGGGTAAATGGCAGACAGGAGAAAGTGGGGATGGGGGGGGTCGTGTTTGCACAGAGACTTGTGACGTGTCCTCGGATTTCCCGCCACATAAAAGTGACATGTTGTCAGAAGTCTTGTCAGCCAAATGAAAATTCTTCCTCAGGTTTTTTTCCCCTCTGATTGTTTGAAGCAAACTTTGACTTGTTTCTGCACAGAAGCAGAACTAACCAAGCAAAGAGAGTCTTATGTGTCACGGAGCAAATGTTCTTGCTCCCCCACTTCTTGGAAAAAACTATAGCAGTGGAACATAAAGACGACTTTAAATTGCGCTTTCACATGTAATAATTAGAGATAATTAACTTAGACTTCCAGGAATGTTTGATTCACACATCAGAGGTTAGTTGTTGGTCTCACCTTAACATTGAAATCTGTACATTTATTCAGAGTGTATTAAGCTATTAACGCTCTGACTGTATATAGTGTTAACAGGCTAGTAACCTTTCACAGCCTGTACCCTCTGTTACACATTAGAACATGGTTAGCTTAGCTTTAACCTGTGCCTCCTACGCTAACATCCAACCTTGCTTTAAAGCATATAAGTGCATTTGTATTGTATTGCTAATTACTATTGTATTGCTATATTAAGATATAGCAGCACTTTAATAATGTTCCTCAAACGTAGATTGAGATTCTCTGTATTATACAATATCTGCAATTCTGTTTGAATACTGTTTTTGTAGAATCAATACCAGTTTGTTTTTCAAATATTTTGGCTTTAATTGTGTTTTTGGTTGACTTGAGTTGTCTTCCATTGATTTGCTTTAGAATTTCGAATTGAGATTCGAAGCACTAATCATCAAAATATTTTCAACCTGATTTCTGATTGGTGCTTACTGTGTTTCTGATTGTTGACTTACTGTCAACAATTGTGATTGGTCGCTTTCAGGTTCTTCCATTTAATTGACCATCTATGGCAGAAATGACAGTACTGCAAGTATAGCCGCATATTTCTAGTGTTGATTCTTATATTTACTGCGTGTGCTGAGTGTCACAACAATGTCAGCTCTGACATACATTACATTTACATTTAGGCATTTGGCAGACGCTTTTATCCAAAGCGACTTACATTGCATTATACTACACATTGATCATTATACATTGAGTATGTGCAATCCCTGGGATCGAACCCATGACCTTGGCGGTGTTAACGCCATGCTCTAACCACTGAGCTACAGGAAAGACATGGCTTCATATTCACACAGACCCAAAGTCTAACACGTTAGCTTACTGCCTTACCAGCACTGGCATTTTTTTGAGGAAACTCAAATCTAATTTAAATCTTGGCAGCCAAATTGGAAGTGAGTGAAAATTGCCTGGCCAGTAACGGCTGTTCTGATTCTGACATCGCTAAACTTTATCTGCCCTGTTAAAATGTGTAAATCTGTGGAAGTTCAGCCGAGCATCCATTGACCCGAACTGACACGACTGATCTCGGTTTCTGCCTCTTTCAGCTGAATATAAATGAAACCAGCCAAAGAACTTGGCAGACAACTCACGACAAGCCAAGTGTTCAAAACAAACCATTTAATCGTTAGTGTTTTTCAAGCTTATGGGATTTTACACATGTTCGTTTACCTTATTAACAAACTGTGTCAGTCAGAACAATCAGAGCTGCTGGCCTCATTTCCCTGAGGTTGAAACTCAATTTAGGCTTAATTTAAATAGCTCCTGTAGTACAAACAGTGCAATACAAAACTCTTCACAAATCCAGCATGTCAAATAGAAGAGTAGAAACCGAGAGTAAAAGAAGTAGATTAAAACTTAAATAAGAATCAATTGACAAGCAATACAACTGAGGCATAAAATGAAGAATTAACGCACACAACAGAAGTCATTAAGATTTCAATAAATTAATACAATGGAAGGAAATACAGCTGGAGGTCTTCTGGAAGCCCGACACCACATGACTCCGTCTTCATACAATTATAGCTTCATCTCTTGAGTGTAAATCCATATCCTTGAAAATAACTGAGGCAAATGACGACTGTAAGTACTGCTGGAAATGTGCCTCTTAAGCACATCAGATGTGCATAAACATTTCAGATCAAGTCTAAAATTTATAGGAAGCAAAACAAAAGATTCTAAAACAGATGTAATATGCTATGCTTCTGTTCTTAGTCAGCACTTTTGGATAATTAATATTTAATAATAATAATTAATAATAAAAAAACACGTGAGAGCAGTACTGCAGTCTGTTAATGCGTCCTCTAGCAAGAGCTATATAATAGCTTTGTGTACAGACTTGATGATCTTTCTTGTAGCTAGAATATCAGAATCAGTGTCCTGTATACTCAGCTAACAGTAGAACATTCTCACAACGTTGACTAAAAGTTACCTCAACGTTATTATAAGTTCTTGCCATAATGTCGGCAGAAGGTTTTTTTAATGTTATATATAATATATATGAAGAACTTTATTCCTAAGTATAGGAATAAAGTTACAAAAGTAGAAAACATTACAAAAGTAAAAGGTTTAAACAGCATTCTTATTCAAGCAACTAAGCAATAATGTTAATAGAATGTTCCTAGAATGTTCAAAATAACATTTTGTTTACATTTTTGATACTTAATGGAAACGTTAGGGAAACGTTCTTAGAACCTAAAATTTCTAGATGGGTTGTTGGTAAAGAGAACAGATGGGACATGATGTTATATACCCTGTTACAGTTTAGGGGCAATGTGGGTAGATGATTTTGGGTGAACCCTTGAACCCTCAAAAGACCCTTGCAGTCTTTTGAGAAAAACTGAGCCGCTTTATCGTTGTTGCTAAAGTTCTGTGGGCATCAGGATTAACAAGGGATTCAGGGTAGAAACCTTCATGTTTGATAGAACATCAGTGTTTAATTAAAGATAGTTATAGTTATATATAGTGTTTATATAATAGCTATTTGTGTTATAGTACAGAAAGGAAGGAGGAGCATCTTTAGAGAAGATGTAAGTTAAAGATCATGTAAATTAAGGGCAGCAAAAAAGCCCTTAACTTTTATTATGCCCCAGCAAATGTATCGTCTGTTCACTGAGCATTAGAAGCAATAGGGAAGCTAATGAAGGTCATTAGACATTTAGCATTGCTTTACCATCACATCCTTTTACATGCCTATTAATGTTAATTACATTTATAGTCTGAATCCCTAGAATGGACCGTCTCCATGGAAAAGTTACACATGCTTGGCATGGCTGTGGTATAATGTGAGCTTCATTATACAAGATTTCTGCTGGCCCATTAAAGAAAAGAGGAACTACTCTGTCTTGTGCAACTGAAAGTTTGTAATAGAAGGATGTGCATCAGATGTGACCCAGGAATGGAATTATGGCCAGGGCCCTGGGGCCTGTGACAACAGGGGCCTCCAACGTTGGGGTCCACATCAGCTTGATATCTAGAAGCAAGCCACTTTTTCCACATGGAGATAGATGAGCTTGAATGTGTGAACGTAATTGATTGAAACCAATTAAAAATCTGTTAAAGCATGCCTACAAATTACATAATTAAATATTAGATCAAATTACCGTAACAGTGTATTTTAAGGAGGGGAATTGCATTTACATACCCTGACATTTTCACTAATATTATTTTAAGCATATAAACATCTCTTTCTTGTTGTAATTTATTAGATCAGTTTTGTACTGTCATGTAATTTTAAACCTTATAATGAAGATGAAGGCAAATTTTTGTCTTTTTTGTCTTAAGACCGCATCAGCGCCGTATGAGTCCTTATTGTGCGTGTTTTTGCCAGCGCGTTATGCAAGATGCAATAATGCAAGTTTATTTCATCAGAACGAGGCAATTTACACACTGCTACAGCAGTGAAATGTGATAAAGACAAAGGAGGCTAAATTGGCTTAAATCAAACTGGAGAAGACATTACAGGCTTGAAAAAAGACATTAAAATACATCCTTTATAAGTCACTGGTGCTTCCGAGATTTACCAGACACACTGGTGTAAAATACAATGACAGACATGTGTCATTGGTTTCCCGCCTTTTGTTTTTGCCTTCATTCCATACTGAGACATTACCCGCACAGATCTTTAGGTGAGAGGAGACAGCAGCGGTGGGCTGGCACGATCACGCATTCTCAGCATGAGTCGCAGACTATCACAGAACGTGTGTGGCAGATCTGTCCACACGGTGTCCCGCGCAGAACAACACGCCACAATGCGCCACCTGTTTTTCAGTCCTCACAACAGCAATAACAGGCTTTCTGCCAGCAAGATAACAGGCAGAACGCGGAGGGCCATTTTGTTAGCCGTCATTTCCTCTCGGCGTTCCTCAGTCTCCATCGCAGGAGGCGCGAGACAGCGCATTGCTGACTGCCACCAGAAATGCAAATACTGCGAGGAGCGGGAAGCCGGGATGCGCGACGCTGTGAGCGGAATGTGTGTTTTATTAACTTACGACACTGACCTTTTCATTGTCTCACAGGAATTCCTCAGACGGATGAAATGTGTGCGAAGCTCTGTTTAATGGAGAGAGGGTGCCCTGGATATAGCCCGCGGCATGCACGCCCAATGACGTGCTTTGAAAAGGTGAGTTTCCAGATTTCCAGGGAATTATGAGGGTGAAAGGTTAACAGGCTGGATAACACAGAGAGATGTTTAAGGAACAAATGTCTAGGAGAACATAATGTATATGTGTGAGAAACATAAAGAGACCAGCTCTGGTGCGGTGCAGTGATGCAAATAAGTACAGTAGCTCTGTGATTAGGTCATAGTTGTGCTTTATCATAAACAAACCAAGGCTGTTGACCAATCAGATTCAAGGACCAGAACTATCAGTTTTATAATGTGCCTAAAAAGTTTTTTTCATCTATTTTGTCAGAGCCGCTGTCTAGGGGGTGGATGGGTGGGGTCATGGGGGCGATACATCCTTACAGTTTTGTTTCATGCCCCATGATTTATGCCGGTGACCCCGTAGAGTGTTCCAATTATCCCTGTTGTCCCCTACATATACAATTGTGCGTGTGAGTGTATTGAAGCACGTGGGGCTGCTGCAGTCATTTAGGGGTCGTGGGGTGAAAGATGTGTGTGTTTGATAGGGAAGGAGAGCTGCTCTCATCACTTGCTCGAGGGTTGATAATGTCAGCAAACAGGGACAACAGGGGCAGAGATGCACCCAGGTGCACTTGAGCTGCTGGCAGGCCTGTCTGGCTGCAGATAAGCTGGATGGTCTCTAGGTGGTAGCTGGATCTGGATTGTTAACACAGATAAAGGCTATTTGTGAAGATGGGCTGTACAAATAAGGAACATGGCAGAAAGTATCTATCTTAAATTGTACCATAGAGATAGACAATAGAGAAACGAAGATGATACTCCGAGTCTTTGGAGTGACCCATTTTCAGAGCCCATCCCAGCTAACAGTTTTAGGTTGTAAGAAAGTTTTCCTAATGTTTCCAAATGTAACAAAAAATGTATTTTAAATGTTCTGGGAACATTCAAAGAGTCCAGTTTTTTTTAGACATTGTATTAACGTTATTGTGTGGTTCTAATAAAATTTTTTAAACATTAGTAATTCTGTAACGTTTTTAAAACGTTACACTAACAACTTAAGAATAATGTTTTGATATATATGATAATTCATGTTAAAAAATGTTGTTCTAATTTTACTGCAAGATAACTTTGAAAAAACTTGTAGAGAACGTTAGCCAATATTCTGAGAATGTTCCTTTAGCTGTAATAGTGGATTTATGGATTCAGCTGAGCAACTTACTTAAACGCAAGTTTAGAGTTTAGAGCAGCTGTTTTTTCCTGCTTCACAAAGATCCAGTGTGTGGTAAGTTTTAATGTTTTTTAGCATAAACAGACTGTTTCTGTTTGTGCAGTTGTTTCTGGGCTGCACTGAAGCTTATACTCTTCTCTGCTTTATGGTCAGTAAATAATTAGCGGTTGGAAATTCACTCTTTTATTGTTGTAAATGCGTTCAGAAGCCTTGAAGAGTTTTTGATCTCCTACTAATGTGACCTGAGGGAAACACAACCAAAGCCCTTTTAAGAAAGACTCCTCGATTGGCGGCCATCTTTGCAACACCTCCGGGCAGGTATTTCAGTCATACAAGACCAAGTCCTATATTCTTAAATGGGGGATATCTCTATATATCTCTATCGCTGGCTAGATATATTTCTGACCAACTATTAAACCTGAAATTAACTGTACCATAAATCATGTTCAAAAATTGCACAATGAACACAAGCTCTTCCTTGTAAGAGTCTGTACAAAGCCCCTCCTCCAGAGAATCGTTAGTGTTTAGTGATTGTTGATTGGCTCTTTATACTAGTAGGCGGGACTTAATTCACTAGAGTGGCCAAACTGAGCATTGCAGTTTTCTTCATTTATAATAATATAACTGTGGTATCTTGTTAATTCTGTAGTCTTTGACACAACACAAGCACTACATTGAAGCTACCGTTTGTGAAATGACTTCTTTAGAGTAGCAGGATACTCAGTGAACAGCGAATTAAACAGTATCTGGAGAGCGTCTGTGTTTTGACTAGTACATCAAGGTGGGCACGCACGCTCATGCAGATAGTTTACAGCCTGTTGTTTCATTTCTCAGTTCATTTACTGGCCCATTCAGCAGGTGTACAAAGACTCACTTTGCCAATCCTGATCCGTCTCATTTTCACAACGATACCGATGAAGTCGCCTGGCAAGTGTAACTTTCTCCGCATGGAAAGCTATTTCTAAACTTTCTAGGGGATGTAAACTTTAGTACAAACCAATTATGAAAAGGACATGACTTTTATGATAGCATGGAAGGCTGCCAGATTACCTTTTAACATTATTATCATGCACTTTATTTACAGTTACCCCTGCCAAACATTGATAACTTGTCAACAACATGTTTATTGATATTCTTTACTTCCTGTTTCATTCCTCAGTGGAGCCCAAAGGATTAGAGTAATATCAAATCACCGCTTTTGTCGGAAATATTCAGCTTCAGCTCACTAAAGTTCCTAACAAAGAACTTTACATAATAAACACCTAAACACGTTTACATTAATGCATCTTGCCGATGCTTTTATCCAAAGTCACTTACACTGCATTAAAGATATAGATTTTATCAGTATGTGTGTGGGAATCAAACCTACAATCTTAGCGTTGCTTAACTAAGCTTAGCTTAGTCAAACTTAACTTAAAGTCTATATAAAAGATAATTAACTTTTTTTAAATTTGACAGCTATTTTTAACAAATTCACATCATAAGTGCATTGCTAAATGGCTGGTTTTTGAAGATCTTATACATTTTTGTGGGCCTGATTAGCATTTTTTCTTAATGAACTAATAGCAATTAACTAATGCCACAGAACAAGGAGCACCAACGGAAGAGCCATTAAAAGCCACCTCACCATTGAACAGATGATCTTGATCTTCACACACACAATCATGGTGTTTCCACTTTGTCTCACTGTCTCACTGTAGTGGAGTGGTCACGACATGCACACTGATGAAGCTGGTGGAGCAGGATGACAATCAGAGCATGGAGAGAAGCAGAGACGCTCTCATTGGCCAGGTCTGGAATGAGGGGTTAAACAGTTCTGTGGATAGCGTGAGATCCACAGATCCCACAGAAACCGCCCACAGCCCCCTGGTGCCACTAGCAGTAATTGAAATGCCCTTTAAGTGCGTTGACACGGATCTAGTTACCGCTAACCTGGAGAAATGTCACCTGGGTCCTCAAAAGGCACGTTACTTGGGGTTCTAGAGCAGATGAGGCCTTCTGAAACCACAAGCAAGGAAAAAGCAATCTCACACAGAAATGCAGGTGCGTAAGATATACATGTTTCTAGGGTTGACAGATCACTGCTAATGTTTCTTTACCCTCTGGTCCCCAAATTTTAGGATACCCTAAACCACCATTTAAGATACAGTTCGTGACCAATGACAGACTCGGCTAACAATTTTAGGTTGTAAGAACATTTCCTTAAAATTTCATTAAGTAACGTTAAAAATGTTTTGAAAGTTTTAGGAACTCCAGGTCAAGTAATTGTTTAGGCTCTTTAATTTTCATTGTGTGCACACTGCAAGAATTTGGGGGTGAATACTCTAAATTTTTATGTGTATACACGAGTCACTCCTAAAATTGTAATCACCATAGCAACAGTTGGTCTTGAAACTGCAAATAAGAAACATGAATGCCAAACTTTGCTGTTTGGTATAATTATGGAATATTTGTGAACAGGGAAATTGGTTTGTTGTACAATTATTTTGTAAGTTTGTTTTGTGAGTGTGCATTAATGAATGCTTTTAAACAGACTGATCTCTCTGAACTGTAATGTTTGGGTTATCCAGACCCCAGGAACCACAGTGGAGAGAGACCAACTTGTGTCCGAATTTGCATTGGAGTCAATACTCCAAGCGCATTCCGCTTAAATTATTGCGTTTGTTGTCTTCCCCTGTCAATGCAATGTCACATTCCCTTTGTCACATGGGGTGGTGGCAACATTTAGCAGCGTAATTGCAAGCGTCTCTCTCTCTTACCCCCTCACATACACTGCCTGTGATGTACGCCCATCGTGTTCCAATTCCCCCTGTGTAATCAATCCATGTAATTACATTGTCGTCTTTTCCCCTAAAGCCTTAATCAAGCTGTGCGACGTCCCGCATCTCCCCACACCAAGACTAAGACAAGTCAAGTCAAGACAAGTGTTCAATGGACTCAAGGGTAACCGTAAATAACCCTGCTGTGGATCCACATGTGTCTGTCAGAGGGTGTTTGTGACATCACATGATTGGTCGTGACCATGAGATACAGCTTGCAGTGAATGGAGACCGTCTTGCTGACTCAGCCATGAAAGACCTTTCCCGGCCAATGAAAAGCGAGGAAGTGTAATGCAGGGAATCTGGCCGGTGGAAACCGAGCGACTCAGGCATGAGCTGATGTTTTTCATTAATATTAGAAAACAGCCTTGTGCTTGTTTTGTCCTAGGTTCAGAAAAAATTGCTTACACCCTTCAAGGCTATTTTAAGAGCGTGGCCCCGCAGTGACATCACAGGCGTTCTTTTGTTAAAGTTTTCACCATGACACTCCCCCGGGAGGCGGTTAAGCCTGGTGGAAAATTGAATGCGCTTGTCATGGCGGTCTGTGCCTTCTGTTGTGCGCTCTTCGAAACCAAATTGGTCAGTAAATTATATGCAGTGTGCACACATGCATATATGCAGTTTCATAATGAAGTGTGACGTGTGGATGAGTTTGTAGGGTCAGATCATTTTTTTCTGCCTCATTCACTTTGAATGTGTCAGACATATAGAGAAAAATCTCTCTTTCTCTCAATGCAAAATGTATCTTGCGCTACGCTAGGCAATGATCCTGCCATATGATAAACATTACCACAGAAGGTGCTAATGAAATTCTATGCCATTTTAAGTATTTTCTGTTATATCGGAGATGAGCTGCAGGCCAGACGGATGTCGCCTTGATTGTTGTTTGCTAAATTAGAAATTCATTGAAAGCCATTCTGAGCGTTGGAGTGGCTGAATGTCAGACATAGAAAAGCCCAAAGCCAAATACAAACACTGATATCAGACTGATATAATGTATGATTATGCGTGTGTACAGACAGTCGACTTTTTCAAAAGCCCTTGTGTTTGTCTCAGAGTCGCGCATAGGCAAACATAGCCTAGAAAACAAACTACCTTACTGAAACCCTCTAGTCATGATAATCATTCCCATGATGCCATGCTACATAAAATATTTACACTAAGGGTGTTTTCATATAGAATAACCGTGATATTAATAACTGTAATTCAGATACAGGCACTTGCTTTCAAGCTAATTCCACTTCATTGAAGTGCTATATTGTTCACAGGCATACAGAGTGTGGTTTACTGCAGAGTGTGGTTTACTGAAGAGTGTGGTTTACCCTCTGTGATGAATGACCTGCCCCAAGAACTTTGTTCCCTCAGCACATGCGATTCTAGTTTTCTCTGTCCCAACCCGGCAGGAAGTCAGAGCTCCAGCTCTCCAGTGTAACCAACAACAACAAACTGAACCACAGTCAGCCTTCTACACTCGGGTTCCAATATGTCGAGACGAAAACCTTCCAGGGAGACCTTATAGCAGACCTTCTGCTCTGTGGTCTGGATCTCACTCAGCACCCCCTGAACCCAGCTATTTCGGGATGGGTCATGCAGAAACGATTCTGTCATCATTTACTTCTGGTGTTGTTTCAATCCATAGGAATTTCTTTCTTCTGTGGAGCACAAAAGTAGGAATTTTAAAGGAGGTGCCGGTCACTTTTTAAGTTAAAAACTCTCACCCATTTATTCTAATTCTAAATCAAGTCGCATTTTTCAAAATGTCTCTTTTTCTGTTTTTCCACAGGAAGAACCTGAAGCTATGCAGCCGTGGAATGACATCAGGGGTGAGGACACGAAGACAGACTTTTTTTATTTTTGGGTAAAATATACCTTTAAATAATTCAACAGCTTTGATTTATTCACACAAGGGTCCCGCTGTTTTAACAGAGAGCTTGTGGCAGTAAACACAGCCCAATCCTCCACGTCTTGGCATCCTCCCCTCGTTCCCTTGTTTTACACGACGCTTTAGCATGACCGTAAGTGCATGTAGCTCAAAAGACAGCGGAACGGCAAACTGAAGCATGCATATAATAGAGTATGACACCTTTATGCCTCCTGGCATGCGCTATGAGCCATGAAGGTACCTGCAGCAGACTTGCTATCGATATTTGTGGGATTTTGTCCTCCGTTCTAATTTAATCTTGTTCATGTAACATCTTATCTAGATGCAAGATTGTAGGTACCTGTTTTTCAGTCCCCTTAAAGGAATGACAGAAATATATCTGACATGGAACAGGGTGTCTAAAGCTTGAAGTTACTGTGGACACATCTTGAATTGAACTAGATTTATTTTGCGTTTTGCATAAGGGTTTTTGCGTAAACACAAGACTTGTAGAATTTAGCTCGTAAATAACAATTGACCAATTTTGATCATTTGAGATAAGAACCTTATACATAGCTAAAACTAAATTTTCAGAACTTTTAGAACTCGATGCTGCTGAAGCCAAGATGATAAACTCACTCAAAAAAAAAACTCATTTTGTTTCCGAAACAAAAAACAGATAATTTAACCAAGGCTGGAACACGGACCAGATAAACAAAATCACGACTTTGAAAAAGAGGATTAAATATTTAAAATGTGTACGATTTTTGAACAATGTGACCAGGTGATATCACTCGTAATTGGCAGCAGGAAACTGCTATGTCATTATAAATGAGAATCGTGGCATTGTAAACTGCGGTCTGCGCAGCTGTGAGCTTCAATTGATTTCTGTATACATGAAATGTGGTATGAAAACTCGGCAGTTACCAGTTTTCACTTTTGAATTTTATTGCCTCAGCAAGATGTCAAGAACCGGAGAGGAAATTAGTTCAGCAGGCCGTGCAATTATAACAGTTGTACGTCCTAAAAATTTGTCAGTGTGGCTGATACAGTGTTATGACAGGACATTTTTTAAATTACCAGATATAATATATAGGTGTTAAGGTTTTCTTCAGTGAAAATTTAAATAATTTAAACTCTATATCCTTGATTATTAGTTTCTTCAAAAGTTTCATTCAAAAGAACGTGTTTGATGTGACCGTTCAATTGCGTTAGATACATACTTTTGTTTATATTTCCTCTTTAAATTGAGCTTGGAAACATTTAGCTCATTGCTAATAAAATGTAGTCTGTTTTGGGGTTTTATTTAGTGTAATGTAAATTCATGTTGTC
>JAZGTI010006045.1:0-24160 GCA_036877585.1 Botia kubotai | reverse complement strand
ACACACACACACACACACACTAACTTCACTTAGTTGTGTCATTGCAGATCCTGCTTAACAACATTCCAAATAGTCCTGCAAGTTTTGTGTCACCCCACTTCATTTGAACGAACACTTATCTCAAAACTGTCATAAAAAGGGAACGTTAGTTGGGGGAAGTTTCTGGAGTGTCTTATCGGAAGCACAGGCAAAAGGTATTTTTTTATGTATTCAATGTTTTGAAACAACGTTAAACGTATCAATGGTTTCAATGGTTGTTTACTATGCTGAGCTTGCTGCCCTGTGCAGAATATTTCCTTGAACTGTCAGGTGGTTTGTGAGGTTGTGTACCACTAATTGATATGACATAGTGATTACTTACTTTTCTACGTTTCCTTTAATATTTTTGTAAGTATTTCTAGAACATCGGTATGCCAACAGTGATTTACCTGAAGTGAAATTAGAAATTCTGATAGGTGTAATACTTTCACCTCACAGAGCTTTTTGTGGAAATCAGCAGACAAAGATTAAGGTGATCGTTGGCGTCTTTGAAATTCACCAACATGCCCATTCCTCCTCCTCCTCCCCCTCCACCTGGACCTCCACCACCCCCCACATTTAGCCAGGTCAGTGTAAAATGTAAAGTGTACGGCTGAAACATCCATAATCCATACATTTACAGTGAAGGATTGTAAACTTAATTAAACTTAATTAACGTAATTAAATCTGAAATATAATCTGAATTAAAAAAGACTATATATAATAATATATAATTATACAGTGCTATAATTTTATGATGTTGTAGATGGTTGCCAGTGCATTGTTTTTGAAGTTGCTCATGTCTTTTTGCCTAAAACAAAGTTAAATGAGCAGCTGGGTTTTTGTCTTGATACCTTTGAATCTGTTTACATTCAGGCAAACACCGCTCCTCCAAAACTTACTCGAAATGAAGCCAAGGGAAGAGATGCACTGCTGTCAGACATCTGCAAAGGAGCCAGATTGAAGAAGGTCACTGCAGTCAATGACAGAAGTGCGCCTGTCCTCGAAAGTAAGTTATTAGTGGTGTACTTATCCATGGTTTAAAATACAACCAATGTTTGGCAATATCTATAGCTAAACACACAACGTCTGATATGGCAGAGCCTGGAGGAGGTCGAGGTGGTGCCAGTGGAGGGAGTGGGGGAGGTGGTCCAGGGTTGGGAGTAGGTTCTGGGCCAAAACCTATGGGAGGGTTGTTCAGTGGAGGAGTGCCTAAACTACGACCAGTTGGAGGTAAAATATGTGCCATGTTTATAATCAGTACTGACATTGGATAGTTATTATTTCAAACTCACTTCTGATGTGAAACTAAAGCATTTCGTTGTTTTTCTACTGGGCCATAAATCTTATCTAAAAGACTTTGGGGGGAGAGCAACGATCTAGCAGTCCCACTTAGCAACCACATAGAAACGCCTTGGCAACCAGCCAGAGTACCCTAGCATTGTGACACTCATTTTAATTGTTAAAATGTAAAAGTCTAGTTAAATTTAATGTCTCTAAAGGTCTAGTTAGTGTTGTAATATTGTTTTTAATTGATGTGTGCTCACAGACAGCTCTGTGGGAAGGTCAGCGCTGCGGCCACCCGGCTCTCGCCCCGCAATGCCCCGTGTTGCAAGTCATTCCGAGCTGGATGGCTCTGGCCGTAGTGCTCAAGAAGATCGCGCCTCACCTGCTGAGCAGTCTCGAAACCACCGCCCCTCGCTGCCAGACGTCTCCAGACCAACTGCTGTCAGCAGTTCCTCAAAACCCACCAGCTCTGCCCCTCCTCCACCCCCACCATTCAGTCGCGGTGGCAACCGAGGACCCTCCTCAAACCAACAGGTTCCCGCACCATCTTCTCAGAGTCGGGAAAAACCCCTTCCACCTCCACCTGCAAACAAAGGGCCTGCTCCACCTCCATCTATTGCATGTGATGGGCCTCCTAGACATCCTCCCCTTTCATCTCGCTCCTCTTCGTCCTCAAGCTCTTCAAGTGCTCCCCCACCTCCATATCGACAGTCAAATAATGGTTCCAATGGTGACCTAGCCCCTGAATTACCTAAGAGGCGAAACTCGCTGAACAAGAGAGGCCATTCCAATGCTAATGCCCGTGGTCAAGCTCCTCCTCCACCACCTTCTGCACAGCAGAACCGTCGACCCCCACCACCAACACGTGATCCAGTGGGGCGGAGCACAGGTATGTTAGCTGTTCTGTCATCATTTACACATCACATTTAATTTTAAATTTTTATGATTTTGCTTCTGTGGAATAATGTTGGGTAAAAACACTGCTCAAGTCAAGCTCCAAAAATGACTAAAAAGTAACTGCACCATAATAGTGATCTGTATGATTAGTGGACACTTCCAGACCTTATGGAGCTCTATGATAAACATGTCAGTAAGATTATTCAAATACACAAAAAACTCTTCCCTTTCAACAGAGTTTTAATTTGCATTTGAGTATGCAATGCCAGGTTCAGACACATTGCACCAAGTTTGGCGTCATTGATTTTAAAGCCACAGTTTTTGCATTGTCATAACTGGTTGAGACATGTCAAGTTTGAATATAATTCTGAAAACAGGTGTTTTTGTAGGGGTTATAGCTACAAAACAGTCTCATAAAATGTAGACATAATTTAAAATGAAATTCTCATCCAGCTCCTCAGGCTCCTCCTCCTGGGTCTCGTAACGGGGTTCGGGAAACACCACCCCCTCCACCTCCTTATCGCTCACAAAACTCCTCCGAACCCCCCAGTCGAGGGAAACCCCCTCCTCTTTCCTCAGCTGGACGCCAGGCTTCAGGACATGCACCTCCTCCTCCACCTGTCCGCAATGGACACACACCACTTACCTCCAAGTCTTTTTCTGGTGAGTCCGATATAATTATAAACAATCCTTTAATTACAATTATCTCTCTTTTGTCATCAAAGAAATAATCTAACTTTTTTGCCACAATAACCATCAACTGATGTCTATTTCCCATCAACTGATGTCTATTCCCCCAAATCTCTGTGAAAATGTGGTCTGTGGGAGGTGTCTGCAGTTCAGAACTTTGAGTCCCAGCTCATTTTTCACACAGTATATGTAGTCACCATTGTTTTATCAGCGTTTGAAAATAGCCCTGCAAATGACCATAATCTGATAGTCAAATGGCCTCTTAGTAATTCAAATACAGACCCCTTATTTCCTTGTTACTCAAGCCAACAGCTTTTTCAGAACAGAAATGTATTGTCAAGTAGTCCTGAAACATAAGGTTATCATCAACATCATTTCATGTGTTTTTCATAGATCACATGCAAATAATTTTTAACTTTTGAGTGTGTGAAGGACTGCTGAATAAATATGTGTAATGTAATCATTAGCGTGTGTGTGCGCTTGTTTTTCTACCACTGTGGGAACCACATGTCCCCACGAGAATGGGGGACAAGTCAGCGGTCCCCACGAAGGAAACTGATTATGATACAAACTTACTAAATTATTCTTTTTTTTACATGAAGAAAGCAGAAACGTTTCTGTGAGGGTTAGGTTTAGGTTTGGGGGTACAATATACAGTTCGTGCAGTATAAAAGTCATTGTGTCTATGGAAAGTCCCCATAAGGCATAACAACAAACGTGTGTGTGTATATATATATATATATATGTATGTATGTTCATTAAATGTTTACATTTTCTTCTTAGATGAATTTGAGTCCAGGTATACCTTCCACCCTATAGAGGACCTGCCCCCTCCTGAAGAATATAGACCATTCCAGAGGACCTATCCTAGCAAAGCCAACAAGGGTAAAGACCTGTTCATAATTAGCTTTACAGTATTTTAACCTACCCTAGTTTCTGTTAATCTTCTAATGTAGATATGTTATCAATAATTTGGATCAATAATTTGGTATATAGATATAGTATTACGCAGACTATATTTTTGCTTATAGTATATGTGATGGTAGTTTAAAGACAAGTTCAGTAAACCTGAGTTTACTTACACAGATTTCTGTTTTTTTTATATCCAGCCATTACAAGAGGTGCTCCTCCTCTGCCTCCAGTTGTAAGATGAACACTATTGAGGGACCAAAAAGGGATGACAAAACAAAGACACACACAACAATGTACATATCATATACTGTATATATTTGTGCCACGCAACGCAACAATAATAATTCATACTAATGCATATGCTCAGACAATACATTCTTAGGAAAACACTATATATGAACATGGTCTTTTATCCAAAGCATTCCAGAATGTTGTACCTCTAGACCTGAAAACACTGTGCAATATCCCCGTGTTGCCTAGACAATGCACCTTCTTTTGTGCCTGATGATGGGGTGCACCTTAGTGTCGAAGTCAGAGCAGACAACTCCACTTCCCACAGAGTTGAATGTGTGCATTCCATCTCCTTACAGCTACCAAAGTAGTTTTTTTAATAAATGAGAAAATGTGTAGCACTTGTAGATTATTGATGTCTATACATTTAAGACAGGATTTTTAAAAATGAATCACGTCTGTGTTTTCTGTACAATCATTCTATTGCAAATACATTCATGTTAGACTTTGTGTTTGTTATTGTATTTTATACTACTTTTATTAGAAATAGCATGTCCAGGATTTTAGTTTGCTTACACTACAAATGCTATGAAATAGTTCTTATTTTTTTCAAACCATAGTTGTGTTCTCAGTTTTTCTGGCAATACCACAGAGCATTATGCTGCTGGGTAGGGAACATCTGCAGCCAATCACTAATCATTTTCTCTGTTAATTCATAACATCTATAATAGTTCATTAAACATCTCGGTATGTATGAATGAAAACACTTAATTGTTTCACAGATCACTTTGTTTGCTTCATCTCTGTGAAGAAATTGTGTTTCTGCTCAATATTGACCAAATATGAAGTGCCACATGATCTTCCAAAAATGTTCACGTTGGTGATCTATGTGTATTTGTGAAACCATACACAGGTCTGTATTTTTGCAGTTCTGTAGTGCCATCATCTGGCTTATTTGCACCATTTCTCTAACTGGGTACCATGTTTTAAGGTAATTTTTGTATTTTAATATTTTTGTTTCAAACCTAAGCTGAATTTCAGGTAATAAACTTAGATTTTGTATAAAACTACATATGTGGACGTTTATCAAGGGGTTTGTGTGAAATTTGTATAATGCGGAATTAAAGTGAAATACAATTAACACTTTAACATCGTCGCGTGTCATAATGTTTATTGTTAATTTTTCAGGCACGCTCTGACTGTTAATAGGAAAAGGGACTTGGGATTTGGTGACCTATCATTCTGACTTGTGTATGTAATTTTATCGCCCGTTTTGAATGTGTTGAACGCCGTGTCTTTGTGATACATTAGAATAAACAAAGGCATGGGACAATTTGTTTGCGGTTCATTATTGTTTAGTTTCATTTTTTATTTATGATTATTACAGTGACTTGATAGTGGGTATAATAGTAAAGGTGACACGTTTCAATAATAGTGCGATTTATTTTATTTCGTTTTCCTATATTTAATTAGATTGCATTGAGATGAATGGAATCTGAGTGACCTGACCAAAAGGTCAGCAACAAATGAAGAAAACATAACTTACAATATTAATTATAAGGCAACATAATCAGGAATTGGTCCCTAAAAATATAAATGCGATTACATGCAAAGTCATCAATAAACCGCAAAATAGCATTTATTTCCAATATTTAATATCGCACATCTAAATGCTTGCATTGATGTTTTTGATTCGCTAAAGGTGTTGCTTGCTTAGTGTAAATACTTAAATATTTCCCGCGAAATTATTTCCGCCAAAGCGTCGACAAAGAAACAACCTGCGTTTATAGTCAAGCGAACGGGAAAGGGTCTAAGAATGCTATTGGTTCCCAAAGAACAGAGTAACTCACAGCCAATGGAATGAGTTTTCATAGAGGAATACGTCAGAACCCAGTGCGTCAGCTGTTGAGTTCAGTAGGATTTGGCGCTAGTTTGACTGCGGGTCAGTCTGATGAGAAGGAATTGTGAAACTAGCTGCTTGTGCTTACGACGATTACCAAAGAAATAAATCAAGCTAACGAGCCAGGTAAGACATAAAATATGATCATAGTTATAGTGTTATTAAAAGAGATTGTCTTACAGCATTATTGAGGTGATATTAGTTTTTCTGCGGTTTGATAAACGGGTTGGCGCCACATAACCGGCATGAGTAACAGAGGGTGCAGTAATTTACAGTATTAGGATGATTTATGTTCTAATTTACAGTTAAATACATAACTGATATGCACGAGATTGCATTTCAGTGCTTTATGTATATGTTAATTTAATCTTTAAGTTAATCTTTTATGGGTTTCAGTAGTGCCGATTAAGTGATATTTTAAAAAAGTAAAAGAGTCACTTTTTCTGTGTAATAATGTATAAATTTCTCTGTTGTCTTACCCCTTTACTTTAGTATCGCTTTATCGATTACTCATACCCTTCAGGAAGTCTTGAAAACAACACGTACTTGCTAAATTCCTAAATGGTTTGCCTTCCCAAACCATTGAGTTCAACGTGATGCCTAAAGTACAATTCAAGAGGTTTTAAAAATTGGACTACTGGAGTTTTGGAAGTGTGTCTGTCACACTCTAGTTGGCGTAAGTGTCATAGATTTGTAAGATCACCACAAACTAAAATTCTGTTCCTATATCATCACTTTTCAGGACTGTTTCCTGGTTAAGGAAAAGTAAAAATGCCCAGCACACGCTCACAGAGTCAGCCCACCCTGCAGTTCCCGAGGCGCAAATCATCCAGATTGGGTTCGCGGCCTAAAGAGAACACAGTGGACACACAGGCAACCCCACTGTCCCCTAGAAAGACAAATGTGGGGGATGCACAAAGTATCTGTCTTTCTCCGAGGAACCCAGCATTGAAAAACGCCTCTCTGTCTGAACGTCTGCCTCTGAGTCCTCGCAAGCGCACAGGCGAGTAAATTATCACCTTTGAGCCAGTGTAAATATTCTGAGTTGATTTTGAGTAGGTGTAAATAAGACTGCTGTTCTTGGCCAAATACTGGCAACATTGTTGTTGTTTGTATAGCAAAGTGGTGCAGTTCATATCTTTTATTTGTGAGCCCTTCTGAGTATCCACTGATAAAGCGTTTAGATGCTGTGTGTTTAACACTGTCTCCTGTTAATGTTTCAGGTGATGAGAATGGTTGCAACCTTCCAGCCTCATTGCTTGGCTCTCCCCCTAAACAAAGCCGGCCTGCTTTATGCTCTCCTCGTAAACTGACCTTCAATGAGAACACACTGATCTCCCCTCTGCATCCCACCCCATCCTCAACCAAGGAAACCCTGTCTCCTGTCTGCCGTCCATCGCCCAAAAAGCCACAGGAATCTGTCCACAACATTCTGCTTCCCCAGACAGAGCAGAAGACCCCTGTTGCCCAGCTGTTTCCCGTAAAAAGTAGGTTACGTTAAATGTCTCATTTGCCAATGTGCATTTAATGTTAAATTGATGTTGATTTGCACAGGTCAATAAGTGTTCTGTAATACAATGATCTGATTGGTTTAAGTGTTAGATTAGAATACCTGCTAATCTTTGATCTTTTCAGACTCAGGGTATCAACATGTAAAACAGGCTCTTCACACTTCAGTGCCAGAGCGTCTTCTCTCACGTGAGGCAGAGCGAGCAGCCATAGTGTCCTTTTTGGAGAACCATGTGGTCAAAGCAAAGCCTTCTAGCCTCTATATCTCTGGAGCTCCTGGCACAGGCAAGACAGCCTGTTTGAACTGTGTCCTCAAAGAGCAAAAAGTAAGTTCAAGACAGAAAGAATTGAAGAATATGAATTGACATAACTGGTGTTTTTGACTTTAAATACATTAAAGTCGTGACTTTTTCTGTTGTAGGCTCTCTTGAAAGGTGTTCAGACTGTGGTCATCAACTGTATGAATCTGCGCAGCTCTCATGCAGTCTTCCCAATGTTGGGTGAAAGACTGGGGGTCCCCAAGGGGCACAGTGAGGCTCGGCTAGCAAAGCTTCTAACCAGTTCAGGGCCGACTGTGTAAGTTCATATTGGAAAAATGCTTTTTAGCGTTTTAGGTTTCTACAACAAGTCATACTAAGACAATTCCTTTCTTTGTGATCTGTCTCTAAAATGCAGACACAAAATTCTCATCATGTGTTTTATTTGAATAAGTTCATGTAATTTATACTTGTGATTTGGTTTTGTGTGTGTAACAGCCTGTTGGTTCTTGATGAGATGGATCAATTGGACAGCAAGTCTCAGGAGGTGCTCTACACAATCTTTGAGTGGCCTTATCTGCCCAACTCTCGCCTCTGTCTTATTGGTAAGCTGGTTGTCTGTTTACTTCATCAGATTTGTGGGATGCCATAGAAAGTAATTATTGCCACCTTGTGCACCTGGGGTCTGCCGAAGGATATTTGTATAAAGGCGATCTGATTGGCTGATACCTGCATTGGCACTTAAAGTGGAATTTGTTTTTAAACTTCTGCTGCAAGCAACGCCACTGAAGCGATGGACGCACAGTTCGGTTTGGCAACAGTTGGGCCGGCCAATCATAAATAGCTGTGTCATCATTTGTGCCTGATGCAGTCGCTCTGAAGAAGCTGTGCTGGCAGAGTCTGCCTTCAGCTCTCAAATTGCTCTTGCAGTACTTTGATGTCATACATCACAGTGACGTGGTATCGGTCTCAAGTCGGACAACATTTTTTAACCAGCATGAACTGCTTCAAGTCAGATGCTGATTAGTCTGTGCAGATCCATGATGTCGAACATGCCTTTTAAATTAACTAATAATAAGATCACACTCTAAATATCCACTAACTGTTGGGACTCTTTGGCCCATTAGGTATTGCAAATGCACTGGACCTGACGGACCGTATTCTGCCCAGACTGCAGGCAAAACCGCATTGCCGACCCAAACTGCTCAACTTTCCCCCCTACAGTCGTGAGGAGCTCAACGCCATTGTGCAAGACCGAATTGCACAGGTCCGCCTTTGCATATGATGTGTTGCACATTTACACAGACATTTTTGTTCTTAGGTAATAATGCATTGGTGTGGTTTTCTTCATTCAGGTATCAGGTGAAGCTGTTTTGGATGCAGCAGCTGTTCAATTCTGTGCAAGGAAGGTCTCTGCAGTGTCTGGAGATGCTCGCAAAGCTCTTGACATCTGCAGGTAGGAGAACAGGCTTTATACTACTCAAAATAAACTATTTCCACCACAACAGTGTGACGTTTGGTTCTGTGAGGTTCTCATGCTTTCACATGTCCATCCATCAGGAGAGCTGTGGAGATCATTGAAGCGGGTGACAGATCTAAAGCAGCATCTGAACCTTCAGCCAGCAATAAAGGTGGGAATTGCAGTCAAATTCCTGTTTTTTTTACCCGATGCGACAAGTTTCCAGGAACAAGTCATTTGTATGCAAACAAAAATGCTATGACACATTCTTGGCCTATGGGAACATATTTTACAGTATAGCTATGCAGTGTGAGACTTTGGGCCCAGTGATGAAAAAAAATGTCTAACTAAAATAACTACAAAGACAAACAGTGAAAATAAAAAAGTTAAAAATAGTTATTTTACTGTGGGTGGGGCTATCCATCACAATCCTACAAAAATGAAAACATACCAATAGACATAATGTCCCATTGCTTATTGCAATGAGCCTTTTATTACTTGTGATATGGCCATTTTGTTGCAATCTATGCAGTTATGCACAAGATTTTTTTCTCTGCCAGTCATTGCAGGAGTTAGAAGCCAGGGAAGTAATACCTTGCACTTGTGGGGCAAGGCTAAGGTTTATCCAGAAAGTTGCTAGACTTGTCGCTATGCACTTTGTGTGCACCTGTGACTGTGGGAGCCAAATTGGGGGGGGTGGCAGAAGCAGGAGGTGGCGGGGCTCTGACAGACTGTAACATTCACAAAAAAAAGCTAAAGATGTTTGTGTTATTATGAAAAGTGTCATAATTCTTGGTTTTTGAAATTATAATGGGACAAATTAAACTGCCATACTTCAGGTAATTAATGGGAAACACAAATCTCTTATTGCAGCTTCACGGGTGAGCGTTCCTCAGGTGGCCCGTGTTTTGTCTGAGGTGTACGGCGACCGGATGGCCTCCAGCAGTGGAGGGGACGGTGAGAGTTTCCCTCTCCAGCAAAAGCTACTGGCGTGCTGCCTGCTGCTGATTATTCGGAATGGAAAGAGCAAAGAGGTCCAGCTGGGAAAAGTGAGATACAAAAATATAATCTCTAAAACTGCATGATTATATTTGACTTTATAATCATGTACAGACCCAATTGTCATTGCAATGCATTAAATGTTCACACTCTGAGATCAGTAACCTTGTCTTTTTTTCCTGTAGCTGTGTGAGGTCTACAGTAAGCTGTGTAAACAGAGGCAGGTGGGTGGGGTTGGACAGACAGAGTGCTTGTCTCTCTGCAGCCTGCTGGAGAGCAGAGGAATCTTCACTCTCAAGAAGGCCAAGGAGGCTCGATTGACTAAAGTAAGAGTTTTGTCTTTTGAATATGTTTTCTATTAAAGCTATTGGTCTGGTTTAGTACAATATAGTTTTTAAAATTCAACTACTTTTCTAGATTTCTCTGAGGATTGAGGAGCGAGATGTGGAGAATGCGCTGAAGGATCGGACGCTCCTTGGTAGCATTTTAGCAGCTGGTCTGCCATGATGCTCTCTACGCTTTTTTATATTTTAAGCACCTATGATATTTTTTGTAAATATGTTTTTAATTGCTAATTTATGAACACTTGAAATGAGATTGTGCTAGTTTAGAGGATGATGATTTGATCCAAAAGGGTTGTTACCATTTAATGTTTGTGTCAAACATTTTGCGCAAGATTTTTTTCAAATGGCAGGTATTTAAAACAGAAGTGCCTTTTTGTGCATCAACTTTTTAATGTTGATTTGAACATTTGGGCTGTAATTTTTAATAAAGTGAAATGCAAATGAGTTTGGCCCTATTGTCCTGTTTAATTTCTGTGTAATAATTAAATTTAATTTCCCTATATATTTATATTGACTATTAGTGTGAATAAGCCTTTGCTTATGTAACCAGATTAATGGTATCTGATCCTGTGGATGGCAAAACATTGGATTTCCAAACCCAGATCATTCTGATCCAGATTAAACATTTTCAACAACTGGAGCATAGTGTTTTTCAATGTGACTGGGCAGGTCAAGTTCCTTTATACCATCCTGTCCCCAAAGTATTTACCCTTTTTTAAATGGGTTAAATGCTATTCTCTGGTACATGTAATAATAAAAACAAAAGCCTTAGGTAATGTGATTTTATTTTAAATTTTGAACAAAGTGATGTAAAAATGACAATAGTTAAATGTTCCTCATTGTTAACTGCTAGTTTAAGTATCTGAATTGTTTTAGTTACAGGTTAGTCACTTTTAATCAGTACAGCATTTATTCATGAAGTAAATATCAAATATTTTCCACACATTCACTTGCAAGAGTAATAAAATCAGTATTTCCTTGTCTTTACATTAAGACAAGACATGGAGTGGAAAAAAGTAAAAAATGCTCATGTCTTAAATGTGAAAGAGCTAGAGATAAATTGACTTTTATTAAGAGCTGTAGAAAATTAACATGCCAGGCATTTGCGCTCACTAAAGCTGATTACATCAGCTCTGATCAACCCTGTCTGACTAAAACCACTGTGAACAAAACTACAAAGTGGACCATGACTCAGTTATTGTGAGACTGCCATACTAAATCATGGATAGCATCCAAAATCTTAAAACAATAAAAAGCTTGATTATCAGTATAAAATATAAAATGTCTTTGGCATAGTTCACCAGTCCTCTTACCAACAACACAATGTACCCATAAGAAATGCTAAAATATAACATTTTCTACAAAGAAAAAGTAAAATGCAGCGAGCTGTCGTCCTTATTTGAAGGCACTGTGAAGCTGTGCTCAACTCTGCCTCTTCCAGTGTAGTAAGAATTGCATATGTTACAGTGTCAGTATGTTTGTTTACAGAATAATGGACCACAGGCACCCAGCAATGATTAACCCCTTGCTTGGACTTTCTGCTTTATCTGTCTTTTTCATATTCCTCCCCCAGTGGAGCTCAGATCCCCATCAGCCTGTGAAAAAAGAGAAACATTCAGTTCGGTTACTGACTAGTGCATTAGGGTTTTCCTCTGAAACTTCTTAGGGATTTTTAGAATGCCGGTTTTACATTTATGAATTAAACGAGGTCTGTGGTTAACTACCCGAAGATACTTGCTCTACAAAAAAATGCTTTTTTAATGTATGACTGTGTTGCTATATAAAGACAAGGATCTCAGATTCGTCAATGAGTAAGCTCACATCCATGATGGTACAGCCGTTGGAGACTTTATTTAGCATCCTGTTAGCCACGTACCTTTTTTAAAAATCATAGAAAATTCAAAATGTACAATTGATGACTGTAATTTTTGTAGAACAAATGTCAAAGTCTTAAGTAATTACCACCTAATTTTCTAAAAACCCATTCGGATTTGGTAATGCTTTCATTACGTTTTTGGACTAACTGGTAGTTTTCTGATAACTGTATTTTTGGTAGTAACCTGTTAGTAGTCATTGTAGCCCCTGCCCATTGAATCATAAACCATGCCTGGCCCATAATCATCTTGCATTTCTGTATCTAGGGGAAGGTTATCCATATGCATGACATCACCATATCCACCAAATCCACCACCTGGACCATAGCCATCAAGCTCTGTGGGAGACAAGGTACAAAAAGGTCTTGTAACGCTGTACAAACATTTGCTCAGTGTTATGTTGGCTATGAAACCAATCAGGCTTATCACCCTATATATTTCAGTTATTCATTAAAGAGACAAGAAACAGAGATTAATGGCTCACAAATTATGGTGAGAGAGAGAGAATGTACTGACCGTCGCCTGGAAGGGCAGGATCCATCATAGCACTGCCGTGGGCCTAAAAAGCAGTAAGAAAATAAACCTTGAGGCCAAATACAAAATATTTTTGTAATAAAAGGCCTTCCTGTCCCTCCACTGTAATTAAGTCATTACTTATTTGACCACATTATATATTCAACCATACAACATATAAACTGTGCATGAAATAGAGGTGTCAACTTCATATCAACATAACGCCTAAAACATTATTTAATTAATACACAGTACTGGTCTTATTGGTAACAAGACAAAAAAACGTTTGTCTTTATAGTCTTTGTGGAGATAAACTTGCTTGATGTCACCAATGCTGCTTAAATTACAACTAATAGGTGGCTGTGTTTGCAGTCCTTCAGAAATGATCATTAGCTCAGGTACGCCATGCCTACTTTTCATGTCCCAATGGATTAGGATTCAGTCAGAATTCAGTCACAATAGTCACCGAATTCAATTGAATCATGAAATGTTTCAAACTCACCATCTCCCACGCAGCAGGGTCGTTTTTGAAGAGCGAGTGTGTGAGCTCCACTGATACTCGTTTCTTATAGTCAGGATTTTTGTCTTCAGAAATTCGGAAAAGCACAGCAGCAGCATAGGTGGCTGATAGGGAAAGAAACAATATGATACTCCTATACTTACATTATATTCACTGATATTTCACTGATATTGCTGTTCTTGCTTGATCTGTTACTGACTCACCAATGCCTTCATTGCTGGAGTGCAGAAGCTCCATGAGAGGAGAACTGGCTCCCTCTCCGTCAATGACCTCAGCCGCCTGCTTATCAATAGCCAGTTCACACAGAACACCAGCTGCCACTCGCTTGACGTTATCCAAGGGAGAATACAACAGCTGCAAGCACAGAAAACACAAGTCTGTTATACACTAACCATGAAGTGTTGGCAGAACAAGCTCATCTCATACAAGCATGCCGGAGCGGTTGCCCAATCTGAAACCTTTCTGTGCATTTCCTCCAAAGATAAGAAGGATCTGAGCTAGAAAAACGGGCTCTGCACTGACTCCTAAAACAAGCTAGTTTTGAACTAGGAAATGCTAGAGGTCCTGGGTAAGATAATTTTTCAATGTAAACACCTCAGGGCTGATGCAAAACAACGCTTCACTGCACATAACCTAATCACTCCCAGTAAAATCAACAAAGCCAATGTGACAAGCTTTTATTTTTACATCTATCAGAAAATGGTTTAATTATTAATACAAAGTGTGTGACTAAATTGCATTAGTTACATACTTTAAAAACGTTAAATAATTATTATGCATTAAAAGCAGCCTATTTTTGCAGCCTCTTAATTGCCTAAAAATGAGGATTGCTAATATCAAAATGTTGACATTTCTTAAGACCTGAAAACAAGAATGACAATGTTTATTTGTGGGCAGACAATGCAGTAATAGTTACATTATTGTTTGGGTCTCTGTTACCTGAACAAACAGTGGAATGGTGTCCATGCTCGCAATAGTAGCTCTGTTTACAGGATCTCTGGCCATGATGTGAAGAGCACCAGTGCAGCCCTCCACAATCTCCTCCATTCTCACCCCATCCTGACAGCAAGACAAAAATATTTTTATTTGGTAACTAAATTATAATTTATACATTGTGCATCTGAGTTTAAGTGACAGATGAAGGCATCATGCCTGGTATGTTTGCTGAGCAGATGAACCATGTTTCTGTGCATCCTGATGAGCCTTCAGAAGCAAAGTGACCAGTTTGGGAATTGCCTCAGCATCCCTCAGAGGAGCCTGATTGGCTGGACACAGTGCCAGGTTACGGATCAGACCAACCACAGCCTGGAGAAGAAAAAAAATTGGGGTTAGCAAGACACATGACACTTTAACAGGGTCATCATCAGGGGGACAACAGGAAACATTGTCTCAGGCCCTTTGATAAAGGGGCCTCTATAGTATAGTCTACACTTTAGACACAGGGGAAGGGGGCTCAACCCAAATTTTTCCCCAAGCCCTATAAATTGATGGCCCTCTTGCACAACGAATGAACAAAACAAACTAAAAATGCACTACACTCAGTGGCTTGGAAAAAGCTAATTTATTGTAAATAACATTGTAGTGACCAGCAAAACATAAATTACAAAAATATTACAAAACTACACATTTATGTATTGCACCTCCCTTTGATGAAAACCATTGTGCAACAGGTAATTGGTACTAAATTCTCTTTGTTTTCTTGCTCACCTTAACGACTGGCCAGTAGTAAGGCTGATTCAGCAACTTGACGATAGGAGGAATGCCATAATGGGTCCGTACGGCATTCTGTGCAGCCTCGGCCTCTGGGTGCCGGCTGGTGAGGTGCCGCAGGGCACAGACAGCGGGCTCGATGATGTCCTGTTTAGAGCCGGCCCTGAGGATGGTGTGAATCAGTGCCTCCACACCATTACTCTGGGTCACCTGTGTTTTGTTGCGTGTGTTGTTGCAGGTGAGGTTGGACAGAATGCCTGTGGAGCAGGTTAGCATGTTGACGTCGTCTGCAGACAGCAGACCAACCAGTACTGACAGCAGATTTTCCATTCCGTCCTGCAGGGGGCAAGATAGAGCACATGTTGGTAACAATCTACAGTACATTTCTGATAGTGATGGAGTTCGGCTGAAGTTATTGGAAGTAAGCTGTGAAATTCCATTTCTGTGTACAGTTTGTAAAGACGCATTGAAAATAACATTTTGTAATTGGTCGTTTTTTTTCTCTGTCGGTGTGAAAGACGCAAAAAGATGCAAAAACAGACCTGTTTGGTTGCAGCGTCTGACAGGTTTCTCAAGGTCCACAGGCAGTTCTGCATCAGACGTTGACTGGAGCCATTCAGATGTTTACCAAGAGCTTGCATTCCGCCTGAGAGATGTATAGGTATAGTTAATGTATAGGTAAAGCAAATAAGCGCTTATTATTTTTATTTTATGAAGAAAATGTCAGTGGTGTTTTCAAATGCAGACCCATAGATATAGATCAGGTCCCAAAGTCAATTTAATTCCACAGCATTGTTTCTCAACCAGCAGGCCAGGCCCACTAGGGGGCCTTAGCAAACTTCAAAAGGGGCCTCAACATGACTTAAAATTATTTGAAGGCAAAACAAGCATTAAAATAAGGTAAAACAGGTAGATCTATATTTTCTATAATTCTATATTTTATAACGAATACACATCTTTCTAGTTATGCCAAGCTCTAGAATATTTTATTGGGTAGAAATTGTGGACAATAGGGGGCATTAGTCAGAAAGGTTGACATCCACTGGTCATTAAATTTGGAGTAAAGGTTTTTAGTTTTAGAGTTTGACTCACCAGCATCTACAATAGCAGGCTTGTTACTAGGACACACAGAGAGCACTTTGAGGACACGGCTGGTGGTCCACAGCAGCTTCTCGTAGTTGTAGGTTCTCATGATGTTGACAAGACCCTCAGGGCCACCATTAGCCAGGATAATTAGCTGAGACAATTAAGACAGATGTTATCATATGCAACAAATGAATGTTTGTTTGTATAAATATATTACACTATTTTCCCAAATACTTTATTCTGACTGGTCAGTCAAGCTATTCTGCAATTCTTTTTTGCATAATGACTGTATTATTGACACTTGCTTCAGGCTGTGGGTGGTTTTGAATTTCTGATCATGACTGGCTGAATGTACATTATCCCTCAAAAACGATCAACAGGCATAACAAATACCTTGCTCTCCTGGTTTCCATAGGACAGTAGCTGTAGGCAGTCTGTGGTGATGGCCAGAAACTTTGGGTTGCTCTTCTTCAGCAGAGGGACCATCCTCTGCAGCCCATCAGCCAGACGTACTGCCATCTTGGCTCCCTCCTGGTGTAGGAGCAGGTTATGCAGGGTGGTGATGGCGTAGAAAAGAACCGAATCCATTGGAGAGCTGCATAAGTGATGAGAGATTGTATGGACATAAAATTGTGCTCTAATTATGAAGTAAAAGCGACAAACCGCTATGCATTATAGCATTTTGAAAATAAAGACATCAAGGTTCAATTAATGATGACTGTAACAGTAAACAGTATTTTTTTATTGATTCGAACTGGAATACAATTCTTCAGATAACTTGTCTATAAGTAATACAGTTCATAATTTTAACTGCAGGTTGTTTACAGTTGCCGGGCAACACAGCACATCAATACAGAATGTGCAGTCAGAGGTCAATGACTGATTTAATCAGCATATGATACAAGTAAAAATGATCTATTTTCTAATATTTCCATTAAAATGTAAAATTCAATTAAATTAAATTACATAATTTTATATGGTTTTGCTTTAAGAGTCATTATATGTTTTAACACAGTGTTATATGTGGCATTTTATTTTGTGTTCCTCACCTCAGCATGCGCACCAAAGCCGGAATACCCCCTGATTTGAAGATGGCGAGCAGCCCCTCACGCTGGTGTGACAGGTTGTGCAGGATGCTGGCTGTGGCACGAGTCGTCTCCATGTCTGTTGTGTTCTGCATGGCCCTCACCACTGCTGCCACCATCTGCGGGGACTGCATCAAAGCCCTCCGTGATGCCTCCTTACGGGTCAGCTGGTTCACGATCATAGCTGCTTTATTTACCACAACCTGATGTCAAAAGAAGAGGGGTCGAAGGTCAGAGAAAACTACTGTGCTTTAATCTTTTGTTTTCTTCTTATTATTATTTTATTGATAACAAAAGCCAAGGCAAGGCATGATAGGAAATGGTAGGAAGAGGAAGGGCAAATGAAATCAAAAGCCAAATTTGAAGTTATGTTCCTCACATAAGGCTTAATGTGTATGAGACGTGTCTTTTTAAGATTCAGAATTTTATTTTAATCAAAATAATGTTTACAAATTAAATGACAAATTAAAGACTTCAGAATCCACAAAGCTGACACTCTGCCTGTTCTGATTGGTGATAAATCTTTGACATCATTAGATTGCAAATGAGCAGTGAGGCACCTGGTCTTCATCATTGAGGAGCTTGGTGAGCTCTGGAATGGCGCGTGTGGCAAGCTCAGCATCATCCTGGTAGTTGATGAGATGAATGATGGCGGTTTTAAGCTGCTGAGAGGGTTCGGCCAGCTTCTGTACGTTGGTCTGCTGGGATAGATCGATCTGTGTGGAAAGGATGGCTGTTCCCTCCGTCACTGTCTCTGGAAACATGGCTGCCCTCACGCGCTGAGCACGGGTCATATTGTACTGTGACTCCACATCTATTGTAGACAGTGATAAAGAAATATGATGAGACTTGTATACTGATGCATGACTGTAACTATTGCGGTAACTAATGTTAACTTTTACAAACTTCTTGGAAAGTATTTCTGTGCAAATCGTTAATGAATGCATTCTTGCATAATCTGAATGCGTCAAATTATGCATGATCTTTTAATGCAGGATTTACACATAAGTTTGTTCCTGTCATGTTTCAAAGATTAGTAATTTTTTTTTTTGGGGGGCTAAAGGCTAATGAGGAAAAATATATATTTAGCAGTGTTAGTAGAACCTCCCACATGAAAAAGCCTTGATACAGTATGTGTTAATGAGCTGTGTGTGTATTTTACCTGCAGGGTTTTCTGCGTATGTGGTGCTGTAGGTGACTTTCCTGCTATACTCTGTTCCATCATCGTCTGAGCGAACTGTAGTGGCGCCTGATTGGATGCCTGAATCTGCCCCATAATATGGATTTTGCCACCCCAAGACCTTATTCATACCTGCAGGCTCTGTCACTGTCACACACACACACACATACGTTCTTGATCTCTCATTTTCCTTTAATCAAAACATATGCAGACCAAAACACTATTAGTATTGGAGGAGAGATCAAGCTTGTTTTCCTTCTTTTCAAGCTGGACAACTATTTGGTGCTGTATCCAAGCAAGATAAATTATCATTATTTTTGGTCTGTTTTTCCCAGAAGGCACTAACTGTATGTTTTAAAACTAACCAAAATGTACTAAAAGCCAATCATAAATTATCTGTTTATTTACTGGTCTGTCATTATTGATTCAAATTCTAACACTTACTGTGCATTTCCATTTTGGCCTCCTGGTCTCAAACCAACCGGTCCAAAACAAAGCCTGTTTTAAAAAACACAAGCATGGGTTACATAAATATTAAAGTGTCAGAAAACAGCATGACACATTTTAATCTGAAAGTTAAACAAACATGAACAACTGAAACCCGTGCAAAGGATCATGGGAGAAGTGCAGAACGAAGGAAGGGGGGTGGAGAAAATATCAGGTAGTTTTTGACTCTTGACTACACAAACAAGGTGTGTAAGCTTTACTGCAACCACAACAACCTCACAAAACCGGCTGTGCATGTTTTGACAATCAAACACCTATACATGCCAAACCCCTCCCCGGATCAAACCAGCTCTCTCTATCAAACAAACACATTCAAACACACTCTTACAAGATCCATCCAAGACCAAGCTCAGTATTTAACAAATATAAAGTCTTCCACACCACAAACCAAGATACCAATAAAACTTTATTAGTATGAGTGAAGAACAGACAAGATAAACTTGCCTGTCATAACTTTTTTCTTTTAGTGTTTTTCTTTTAGTGTTATCTGCACTTTGTAATGCCCATTTATCTTCTCTCTTATGGCCTTATTTCATCTCCACTTTTCACCTCTTTTCTTAGAGAAGTTATCAATTATTTCTTACCTACACTTTTGCCTCCCTTCACAGTTAATCTAGATTCTCTACTTCTCTTCTAAAGCATATTCTGAGTGTACCATACCAATGTATTTGAACTCTTGAGAACAAAAACAGACTGATACAATACATACATACTATATCTTTAAGGCTAATCACTGAATAAGATCTCTGAGCATTTCTTAAAGTGGCTATACTTAACACGGATTGGCTGCTTTGAAGGGTGGGACAGGCTTAAGGTGGAAATACTGTTAACACTGAGGGAATACAAACCTTACTAGTGTAACTAAGCATGACAACGAGCATAATATCTGTGCGAAGGATGCATAGGTTAGGTACTGTACATGTAGGGACTGTGTATTTATATTTATGAATCTAAGCATCTGGATGCACAACAACACTGTTTGATGGATTCCATCTAACAAGTCTTGCAGTTACGAAAATGTACTGCAAAAAACAACAGTGGAATGTAATCAGAGGGTTTAAAACTAGCAGGAAACCAGTAGCAGTTTGATGGCCAGCCACAGTACTTCAAAATAACTGTGTGAGGCAGAAACAAAGCAATGGAGTATAATGATCACACACTCCTGTAGTGCAAACAGTACAGCATGTTGATATTTGTATGAAGATCATGGGTGAAGATCAAACCTTTGTGAGTAGTTTGTTGTTTTATATTGTTCATTTTACTCCATTGCTTTGTCCCAGAGAATGCATGAACTACATGACAAGCGCATGATAAAATGCATACCACGTCATTTTGGATACCAGCGTCTTCTAAATGTTTACAAAATGTGAATGTAAACACAATATCTGGCGCACTTTGTGAAGAACTGAGAACTTCCTGAGAGCAGGATGAAAACATATTTTGAATGCCTCACATGTTGACACATGTGGCGTGAGCTGGATTTGTGTTACCAATAAAAACTGAGTGTCATTGGGTATGTATTCTTTAAACAGCACTCAGGCAATACTAAACAGATGTTTGCTGGTTTGCAACAATCGTGCACATTTATTTGTGCTGCAATGTGTCACATGTAGACATTACTGTTTGTGTGTCACCAGACAAAACTGTAGTTCTGCTTTATGAGAACATTAGTAAATGTGATGTTTGCAAAGAAGATTTGCATATTAAGGTTCTGAGAGTGCTAAATCTTTTAACTGTGGTAAATGTCGTGATAACACGCCTAGCTGGGTGTAGCCAAGCCACAAACATGTGGAAACATGCAACACGCAGTGACTCCTGTCAGCCCTACAGGTGATTGAGAGAAAGTGTCTATGTGATCATAGAGGTGTGGTTTTCTCAAGCTCGCAGTTCAGTAAGCTTAAAAACACATTTACACACCCAGCGCGAAATATGCAGTTTATACAGAGCAAATTATGGCAGATTGTGTAAATGAATACAAAATATCATTTAGAATGAGCTATACATCCTTTTTATTTTGGTTCTGTGATTTTGGTGACAGAATGAACAAATACGGTTAGTAAGTCTAATCAGTGCAACAATTTTGCCTGTAATTTTATAAACGGGCTATTATAGCCAATAACACACAATTGCTGTGACACACCCTAAATAAACAAAGAGAACAAGACGTGCCCCGCCCCCTCTCCTTTCTGTCTCTCTCTCACTTTTGTACTTTATGATTTACTATGAGGTGCTGCATTTATAGTCAGATTAGTCGTGTTTGCTAGTTAACTGCTGAGATTTTTTTTACATCTTTAAGATGGACATCTTTCTATCTTCTAACAGCTGTAATCAAATGGACCTCTAACCTTAATAAACTTGTTAGCATTAATGCTATATAACAACATGAAATTACATTTTAAACTATTATACAAAATATATATAATTATATTATAGGTAACAATATCCAGAGTGTCTCTATAGAAGAGCATGCTGTTTTTGCACTGAACATCACACACAGCTGTGATGATTCGTTAATGAGTAACAGTTTATTACTGTACATTCAATTTCACACTGAGAAAACTGAGTAACCAAATGTCACACACCCTTTAGAATCGTCTCCCACCCCCACCTGACTAACTCTGCCCACCCATCCCTGCCCAGTGGATCCAGGGCCTTTATCAGCTTGGATGACGGCAAAACGATGCCAAGATTCATATGACTAACGCTGTGAGGATTCAGAATGGGCTGTGGACATGACCAATCCTATGGCTGATTCCCAAAACTCTAATCTTGGTGTGACATTCTACACTAGACCATGGTGTGCCACCTCTCCCAGCCGATCTCTCATACACACCCTGTCTTACTTTCTGTCTTACACAGAGTTTTGAGGTCAAGAGTTTGAAATCTTGAACCAAATCAGCCAGCTCCCACATAAATTACAACATCATAACTATTGGTGTGAATCAAAAAATTATTTGGAAATCAGAAACAAATTACGCACAAAGGATTGCAAATTACAGTGAACCAGAAACAATAAAATGTAAAGCTGCTCAGTACAAGCCATTGATTTGAACTACATAGGTTTCAGAGTTCAGGAAGATTGTCATTTGTAACAGCGACTTCTTTAATTGATGGGTCTCTCTTCTATGTTTGTCCAGTCATTTTGGTCATCAGGATATGTTCTGTTTTAAATGCTGTTTCTGGTTAAGCTCATTAACAACACCATGACTATAGACCAGCATGTTTTGCAGGTGTAAAGTACAGCTATTCTTATTTTAACTCATTATGGTCCAGCAGGTCTTTTCTGCAGGCCTCTGGTTCTTTGTTGAGAACTTTGTTTTTATACAATTTTTGAAATTTTGCCTGAAATTTTGTATCCGTATCTGCTGAAAATATGAATCACGTTTAACTTTTGGGATCCTACTATTGTGCTACTAAAATCCCTGTTTGTTTGCCTTACAATCTTTTTCAGCATTGTGCTCTCCTGTGACCTGACAGCTAAAGAATGACAGAACCAGATGTGCTGATGATGCTCATTCACAGAACAATGGTGCACACTGACAGTGCAGTCACTGAAAGCACACTGCCCTGCCCTCCGGACAGACAGGGAGTGCCACTCATATGACTCAGGTGGAACTCGCTGCGACTGTGTGTGTAAGTTTAGTGGCAGTGTAAGCTGAAGTGAGACAGTTTGGTGATTTCCAAAGCTTTTTAGTACTGTGAGCATGCTAATAACAATTACATTTATTATGTTCCCTTTTTTAAGTGAAGCAGAAGTTAAAACTTGCTCTTTAAATATAACAATTTCCTTATTTACAGTGACCCAAAAAAACACTTAAAACTACAGGTTACAATAAACTACACTTGAAATTTAATTACAGTTGATATCTTCAAACTAAACTTTTCTAAGAACTAACTTGAATTTTTATAGCATTTTTTTGCTCCAATTTTAACTAACTGGTCCTAATATGATTTTTGGTGCATGTCAGTTCCCCTCACGTTCTCACAGAGGCCCAAGCAGTTGTAGTTCATCACATTAACTATGGAAATGTTCCACCAACATTTGACTATTAGCAAGTGTCAAAATACTGGTCTATAATACATTCTGAACTAAATATCTATTGTTTGTTATTCGGAAACCTAACTTATTTTAGTGAAATACTTTGTTTGGAAAGTATGTTTGCAATGTTTCTTAAAAAACATATTTTAATGTGTTATTATATAATGTAATTAAATGCATACTTTAAAATATGCCGGATGTCTCTATTGTACTGTCACCATATTGAGCTATTTCTACATACACATCTAAATCACTGGCAATAACCAGTCATGCTGAAATTAAAGTCAGTCTCCAAAAATTACAGTTGTATCTTGTTGCTTTCATTCAGTTGTATGAAATTCAAAGCCACCCACAAAAACACTGTTAATGACATTGTGACCTGGTAGCTAGCAGCTGAGGCCATATTGCTAAAAGCCTGCTGGGTCTGTGTTGTCCCCTGACACCCAGCTTGCTTCCGCTGTAGACAGAGAGTGGGCAAGCAGGTGGTCTGCACTGGCTTTGGTCCACGGCTTTCTTTATCCTCTGGCTAAACGCACATCTGAACATGCAGATCCATCAAACATATCAGATTACAAAGTCATTATAGTAGGTCACAAGAACACTGCAAGTGTTCAGTACAGTGTACTACATAGCTGGCTACATCTCCACACCTCTGGAATATACACTGCAAACAATGCTATAAAGCAAAACAATGCATTTCCATAGATCTACTCAAACTGGGGTTAAAAGTTTGTAAACAACAGCATTTTTTCACATTGATTGCCTTTTTTTCCTATGAGTGAAACTCAGTACGTTTTAAAGGCTTGTTCACACCCAGGACAATATAAATAACTATACAGATGAAGTTTTAAAAATCATTATAAATTTAAGAGAAAGCCAAGCCCACACCACAACTTTAAATGATATAGAGGAACAACAGCATACATTCAATTACAGAGTGATTTTTTTTCCAGCTGATGAGCATTGACCATTCAAATGTAAAGGGCACATGCATTTAAAATGGCAGACTTCTCTCTACAGAGTGAAGCCACAGCATGGTTAACTGCATGCACCCATTATTGTTCATTGTTGTGAATGCTAGTATAGTTTTATTATAGTTAATGTCGTTCTTGGTGTGAACAGGCTTTTACAGTGCAACATACT
>JAZGTI010006044.1:0-24165 GCA_036877585.1 Botia kubotai | reverse complement strand
AGAAGCCGTCTGTGTGGAGTGGTATTAACTTTCTACATGGAAAGTGTAGAATTCGCAGGATTGCAGTGCTGGATCATGCTTCCTGTGTCGTGACCTAGTTATGACGTATTCAAGCTGTCTCATCACTGCTTTTGTCGAATACAGTGACCGTTGTGTCCACACTGTAAATATGAAAGGCAAACTTTGTATAAGCAGATGTTGCTTGTGTATTCCTTAGAAAATGATCAAAAATTAGGTAGAGATTTACTAGAAAATTGGCTAGACTTTCTAGAAAAATGAGTATTTATTGCTATTTTACATGTATCATATATGGCCGCAGAGAGTAGTCAAAGATCAGTGGGACGCAGGTCAGATTAGAACCCGCACACCTAAACATGGCTCCTGCATGTGCTCTATATCTCCAGCTTTGTATTTTGTGATTTGCTCAGGTGAGAACCCTAAAACAAGTCTCACTAGTATCCTCTGTTGCCTAGCAATTTCCCATAGCTACAACTGAAAAACAGAGTCATTTTTCATAGCTTTTATTTAGTGTTGGAATATTCATTAGTCATTCAGCCTGGCTGCTCGGGAAGGTTTAATGCTGCTGGGGAGATGTGCTGACAGGTTTACTCTGACCGTATGATTTGTTTTGGGGTTTGGTAGTTAGTCCCATCCCATAATTTCTCAAGGTTTTATCTGCCCACACAACCCAGCATCTTCTGTTTCCTACAGAGGTTTTCTGTAATCTGACCATACTGTGTGCCATAGAAAGCTATTGTACCCATTCAGCCAGTACACACGCTGTTTGTGGATATGTTTAGATCATGCTCGTCTATATATTAACTCAAGATGCAAATAAAACAGCAATTTTTTACTATTGTAGCAGCTCCTACAAGCAACTGAGCTTCAGTCTCCTGCCTTTAAACGCAGTGCTTGCACCCTGGGAAGCCCAGATTAAAATATTTGACTCAATTAACCAGGATAAGTTCAGGTTTAACAAATCCGCAGACTTGTGAAGCCCACAGACAGACTCCAGAGTGCCTCTCAACTGCTAAATCACTAAATAACACTGGAATTAGTTGTGGTCGACTGAGGGATTTCAATACGAATTCTTCGAACTGTCTCATGGTAAAAACCTTGTGAAGGTTTCTCTCACTCCTGAGAGATCTGGCGTCATGTTAAAACAGAAGCAGAAGCAAACAATTGAGGAATTAGTCTCGGCGAGCTGCTTGATTGAGGATTCGAGTGACTTGATGAGTCTATTAATAGAAGCACAATCTGCTGATCTTCTTGCATGGATCATGAGCCATCCGTACATGGATGGAGGCAGCAGTCAGTCTTTTGTCTGCTGTGCTTCATGTAGGTGAGGACGAGCAGTTGTTTTTAAACACAGGCTGTGTATACACATTCACTCTATTGTCCACTCAGGCGATTTGTATTACCTCTAGTTTAACTGTGTGCAAAGCAGTCAGGATCCACAGAGCGCAGGGTCGTGACTGGAAGAGCAGATAGGTGTTCTATATTTAGATGTCTGCCCGAAGGACTGGACAAAGTCACATGATTTGATATTTCACTGTAAAAGCAGGTCAGGTCTAGAATGACATTTGATGATGATAAAAGCAGACGGATAAAATAACATTAAGTACTTGAGCAGTTTTTGACCAACCGTGGTTTGCTAGAAACTGTGATGTTTTGGATGGGTATATTAATTAATTGTAGTAGTTCCTAGTCAGGTTTCGTCAACATTTGGTAAATGTATAGTTTGTTAAATTGTATTAATGTATTTGTGGCAGAATATCGTCTTAAAATAAAACAAATGCATAAAACAATTAAATAGATGCATATTCCATTTAGTTACACTTTGATATGCTCAAATGATCAGATTACTGGAAATAATATAGAGGGTGCATATTTTTTCTTTTTTGTATGTGAATCGGAGTCCATTTAAAAATACATTTTTATTATTTTTTATTTCATGATATATGCTTGACGCACTTGAGCCATTGAGAAGCGTGTATCTGTTAACCACTGAATATTGTAAGCTGTACAGTCAGTGTGTTTGACAGTGCAGTTAATGCTGAGACAGCATCAGTCTATAAACAGCAATTTATCCACCTGTTATGCACTACACTTCAGTCTCGCCCAGATTAACACCCACCGATTCGATTAAAAAAACTGCAGACAAAAATACAGCTGCTCCTGATCTGACGCGTGCTACAGACCTAAACCCGCTAAATCTGTGAGAGATTACAGGGCATTTTTTAAAAAGATCCAAGCTTTAAGTCTGTAGTAAATGAAGTATGAAACTGTCAAGCTGATGTTCGCAACAGAGCGAGCTGCGGTCGGTACTGCTGCTGTCTGGCTTGCCTCATCTCCCAGCTTGGAGGACAGCCATGATCAAAAGAGAGAAATCCAGCTCCCCCCGAAGGTGTGCCTGGTGTCACAGAACTACAGAGCTGACACACCAGTACTGCTCTGCCTTTCATCTATGTCCTTCCTCACTCAGCGAGCGCTCCTCTTCCCCCACGCCTGCCAGTGAGACAGCGCTGAATAAAGCGCATGCTTTATTGAATACGAAGTCCTTTTGATGCCTCTGCTCTTTGGTGACTGCGGAGTCCGTGATTGTGAAGGAAATCTGGGGTAGTTAGTTATTTTGCCAGTGTGATTTGTTTCGTTATTGTTTTTTTGTCTTCGATGAGGGAAACCTCCTATTTTGAAGGATTAGTTGACCCCCAAAATTCTTTGAACATTTACAGATGCCATGTGAGAATTTTTTATTCTGATGTGAATTAATCTTTTAAGCTTTTTTTAGTATCCCTGCTTAATATACAGAACTGTAAGTTGTTCGTCCATAGACTTTTCCCAGAATGCATTGCTCTGTCTGTTTGAGCAGCCTGACACAGCAAAATCAGCCAATGGAGTGTGATTGCTTCTGTTTGGGGCCCAATTGGCTTCGCAATTCTTTTCGGTGTTGCAATTGGCACAAAATGTACACGCTTCAGCTTTAAGTGCCTACAGTAACTGCTGTCAACAAGATTGGCGGTTGGGTATGGGAGGTGCCGTAATTCTTCACATATCTTGCTGTAAGTCAAGACCAATCCGATGCGTCTTGAAATGGAGGGTTGAGCCAGCTTTTCAATTAAATATAACCCCACATCAAATGGGCTGTCAACATGTGTTACAGGCTCTTTGTGCGGATAAGTGCGCGCGAAACATCACAGGCTGCGTGTCGCCAAAGCATCGAGATTCAAAGAATACGTTTGATGCCAGTCATTTAAACTCTATTGTCAGTCCTTTATCTGTCTTTTCTTTCTGAGGACGAATGGTGCACTTCCTGTTTGTCATTTCATGTGATGTGGGCTGTACTATTGCATCGATTATGGACTACATGGTGTTACTCGGTCTGCTGCATTGTTTGACGTATTTTGATGCTTTGATACATTTTGTGGTATCAGATGGAGAGGTATCATTCAGCTATTTGACAGTGTCTCATGTACACTCGTTCTCGTCTTTGATGAAATTGCTTGTTGCTCCTCTCAGGTTCCTTGAATGTGTTTCTCACCGAGTTTGAAAACGGGTCACTAAGAAGGGAGGAAGATGAGGGGAAGTGGGAGGATGGACAGATCAAGCGTTAATCATGCGTGAGGGCCATTTATGATGCTGTCAACCTGTTCCATGATCTGGAGATTAAGACAAAATAACTTTTTTATAAATAAAGATTTCTGTATTCCACAAAGGTTATAATGGGTTTTGATTAAAAGCCATTTCTTGTTTTCTGTACTGTGGCCTCAAAATGTATTTGGACTCCTTGAGTGTGAACTTAATTTGCATTGCTATAGTTTGTTGTGTCTAGTAAAAGACAGCAAAACAACAAGGAATTGTGTGTGTGTGTGTGTGTGTGTTTAGTAGTGCGTCAGGAGCAGAGGGGATGAACCGTGAGGAAGCCCCTGGCAAGTCTCCTGAGGAGATGTACATCCAGCAGAAGGTTCGAGTGCTGCTCATGCTCAAGAAAATGGGATCAAACGTAAGTCAGTCAGCAAGCCGGTAAGGCTAAAACAGCTTATAATGCTTTTCAAAGCCAGCTTAAACATGACTTGACTCAACACACTTACATTTAGTTAGGTGGCATGTGTATGATTGTTTTGCTTCTGTGGAACACAAAAGAGGATATTTTGTGAAATGTTTTGTGCACACAATAGAATTCAATGGGTGCCACTGTTGTTTGGTTACCAACACACCCCAAAATATCTTTTTTTGTGTCCCTTAGAAGCAAAACAATCATAAAGGTTAGGAATGACATGACAGGAATGACAAGGGTTTTTCATTTTATTTTTGGGTGAACTGTCCCTAACCAAACTAGAAACCAAACTAGTTGTAATTCTTTGATATAAACAACCGGTTCTGAATTCATTGAACATTTCGTTGTCTCTTCAAACCATTTTAGTCTGCGACAGTTTAGTGATTGTGAACCCAGTGCTGGCATGACTGTTTATGGCCATGTGTGATGTTTTCGTCCCCCACCCCTGCAGCTGACACCAAACGAGGAAGCGTTTCTGAGGAATTATGCAGGCGTGGTGCACAGTCAGATGAGTCAGTTACCCCAGCACCCCATTGACCAGGGTAAGTCAACATGTACCACAACCTGCACACCGCATGACAACGCTGACATCACACCTCCACCCTCACACCACCCACACACATATTTACAGAGATACTGTGGTTCTTATTGCACTAGCCAGTAAAAGAATAGGATTATTTTCTTTCCTGATTCTGTTGTAGTTCGTCATTTGATATTTAGGTGGTGTCTTTGAAATGTCACTTCTACTGGAGTATGTTGACTATAGATTATAGACTTTTGTAGAAATAAATTCTGTTTATTACATCAGATACAATGTCAAAAGCATATAGTATGACACAAATATGAACATAATTCTGACTATGGTTGTTCCTCAGGCATGTTTTTAGCAAAATAACAATGTTAAAATGTAAACGTTCTGCTTGATTATCGTTTCGTTATATGTGGGACAACATGGTACTCTAGCTTTGTTTTAATTCAATGCATTGTATGTTGACCAACACAAGGGGGCGCTAGCGCAACATAAATAGTTCCTGTTGACAGTCAGCAACGCACAACAAATTAGTCCTCCGTGTATGGTAGAGATGATCTCTGTTTTTAGTTGCCCCGACGATCCAGGGCAAATTACCTTGTCAGTTGCATCATATGCCGTAATAAGGGTGAGACTGCATTGCTCAGTCTTGCCATCTTTAAACATCGCACTGAAAAGGTCACGTGCTCTGGAAAACGTGATCGTCTCGTTTTTTATTTGGGGATGAAAAAAGCGTTAATGTCGCAAATAACATGGAGGGATGAAATCTATATATTTTGTGTTCATTAATTATGTATACCAGCCTGCTTGTTAAGCACGGATATCAGTGCTGTGCGCTTTTTGAAAGACTCTTTATAAATAATGCAGCAGCAGACAGAGATGAATTGAGATGAGGCACCTCTGGGACTTTCGCTCCACAAAAACACTCTTTGTGCGTGCTTGTTTCAACATTATGAAATCGTCCATCGTCGCTGAGACAACATTTTCATGTGTGGGATTTTAATAAGACGCGGTGATGTGTTGTATCTGTAATAACAAATAAAACACGGCGGTCCTTAGATGAAAGCTATCTCTGTCTATTAAACTCAGTAGACGCCTCTGATCATCTGCCGTCTAATGACGCTGAGATGAAGGAAAAATGCATTTAATGAACAACACAAGGGAGAACAACAGACACCTGAAAAGCCTTTCTCATAGTGAGAATAAACTATTTATTTTGCCATTACATAGGTTAGTAACGCGCAGACTAGTTAGTGTTTAACAAGCTGCTTACATAGTCAGGTTGCGTTAAAATGAACGGTGACTGCTTGTTGTGTGCCAGTGTGAACCCAAAATAACGCTGGTGAGAAAGATGCTAAAGTGTCTACTGAGGTAAACAGAAACGCATTTAGAAAAGACATTTATTTTAGGCTAAACTGACACCGTAGGATCACGACACCCCCAGCTAACAGGAAACGTTCTCAGAACGTTGGTTAACGTTTCCTACAAGTTTTCTCAGCGTTACCAAATAGTTCTTTCAGTGGCAATAGCAGAACGTTTTTAACGATGTATATCCTATATCAAATGTTATTCTTGAGTTATGAGTGGAACGTTTTAAAAACGTTACGGAAATTAAAAAAATGTTTGAATAACGTTCATATAACAAAGCAATAATGTTAATACATTTTATGTATGGTTTTGGTGATATTCGTGCAAACGGATGGTGCTGTAGTTAGATTAATTATTTAGGTGTTAAGCTGTCTCAGTGGGCTGTCTGTTTGTATCTAACGCCTCATAAAGTGAGTCACCCGACAACTAATAGATCTATGCACAGCAGCCTATATTTGTCTTTCCTGCTGATACGGAGCATTAAAAACACATACAAAATAAGATTGTTGCCATGTGGCTTTCCCTTTATAAATATGAATAACCTGTGGCGTAATTTAAAGAGCCGACGTTTAAAGGCAGGATAGGTGATATTTTTTTCCAGAAATATTTTTTATTATGCTGGTTGTAAGTCTCTTTACATCCTAATAGATATTACTAAGTGATGTAAATATATTTATATAAATATGTATCTTTTGTGGAAGGTGCAGGATAAAATGTTTGTCCAGTCATTGCATTCGGCCCGAATGCAGTGATAGGATGTCCTATTTGCCTGTCAAACTGTGTATGCATTCATGCATTAGAGGAGGCATGGCTTTGGAGAGCGCTCCGAAAGGAGGGCGGGATCTTATGCTTTCAAAGCTAGCTTGCTGTTGCTAGCCTTCCTGAAACTGCCTACCCTACCTTTAATGAGAAGCATGTATGAAGGGAATTCATCTTGTGGTCGGAACAGTGAAGCGTTTGTGCGGACGTACATTATAAAATAGACTAGAGATGTAGAGTTTATATAGACAGACCACTGTGACTGACCAGCCATTGTTCTCTCATGTGAACAACAACTCTGTGTATCAAACTGCCCCCTCCATTTTGATTCTCGGCAAGAAAAAACTTTTGGCATGATAATGCTATGTTACGAGTTTTGAAGTTTTAAAATGTAAACACCTTAGCATTTCTTCCTGGCATTTGCATACGGGACCATCTAATTAGCTAATTACCATAGACACGCATTATAAATTGTGTAATGTATTTTTAATCAGTTCTCGGGCCTTGAAGTTTAGGAGATAAAGCTGGTTGGCGGTGTCGGGGGGATGATGAGATTGTAGAACTTCTGCACACGATGAAGCTTGAGGCAGATTCATTAACTGGAGGAAATAGCTGCAGCTGTCCTGTAGCTCAGTTGGCAACACCCAAGGTCATGTGTTTGAATCCAGGGAAGTAACATACTGATACAGGTTTAAGAGAGACGTTTTCTGCTACAGCCTATTGAAGCTGATTTATTTTCAGATTTTTTTGTCTGTTACTTAATACTGCATACAAATTTCCTGTATTTTCTGGTTGTATTCTAATAAAAAGACTGTGAAATAAATATATATCTTTGCCTAAACCCCTTTGCTGAAATCTAATAGTGGCCTAAGATTTCTGCACAGTAGTGTGTGTGTATATATGAAGATATATACTTTCAATAAAGTTTATTATGTTTATTATGATGGAAACCTACATGAAGGATCCAAATAGACTGTGATTGGCAGGTCTGAGCCTCACCATTGGCTGCGAGCGGACAATGAGGCTGTGAGAGAACCTGCCGTCCCTTTGTCAGGGGCCTTGGGCGCCGAACATCGCAGTGAGTACAGTAGTCAGTTTCCATGGCGACGGAATGGGTTGCGAGCAGGGTGGACAGGGGCTCCTTGGTGGAGTGGAACAGGCCTCATTAGAAGACCTTCAGGAAAAGCTGCATTGTTAACTACAGATGAACGGCGTAGGAGCATCACAGTCATTCAGTCATTCGTTTGGCCCTGTATGTGCGACACACAGCGTTTGAAAGGCCTTGCAAGCTTTAATTGTCATCGGACTGGAGAAGATTGCCTTGACTCAGTGGCAACATTGTGTAAGCGCTTGCCCTTTAAAACAGAGTTCAAAGCTCTGCTTCATTTAGTTTCGTGTGCATTATCCATCTACAGCCGAGTCAACACTTTTGTCTTGTGTCTGCCTGTGTAATCCTCAGACAGTGTAATCCCAGACCGCCCTCCATCAATGCAGCGATGCGACACAGAGTGTTTTTAAGACCCTTCATTACCAAACCAATGAGTCAGTCATTTACCAAAACATGCCCGAAAAGCCATTTTCCCGTAAGGCGCGCGGCGAGTAAAACCTCCAAGAAAAAATTGCTTCTAAAAATATTCGTTTTCAAAATTCATGATGGCTTGAATGAATTACTTTTGCCTCTGGCTAAAATTTAAATAGGGGGAAATAGCATATTATGGTTTACATAATACATTTATTTTCAGGCTCATTTCGGAAGCCTAAATCTGTCCATTTGTTTTGGTAAAAGGAACTACAGTTGTTTGCTTTGCCTTCTGTGCTTCACAAGCAGAAAAATGCAGTAGATGTTTTTGTTAGCCAGTGCTGTCACAGACCTGCACAGTTTTTTTTTACCTCTGTTGATGTTGTGACCTGTGCCTCAATGCATTTGAGAGACTACAACAAAGACACAGATTGTCACAAATGTAAATGCTAAATATACATCAGTATAAAAGCTTTCCTGTAGCTCAGTGGTTAGAGCATGGTGTTAACAACACCAAGGTCATGGGTTCGATCCCAGGGATTGCACATACTCAATGTATAGTGATCAATGTGTAGTATAATGCAGTGTAAGTCGCTTTGGATAAAAGCGTCTGCCAAATGCCTAAATGTAAAAATGTAAAATGTAAAAGTATTGTGTCACTGGACTGCATTAGCAGTCTTATCTAAATGTGTAAATTAATAAGTCTAAAGGCATTAAACATTATTCGTATTGTAAAAATGTTAATGCGTTAGCCCTAACTAATTCCAGCTGGGTTTATATAACCGTTGTCTTGGTTACTGATGCAAAATATTCTAATACTAGATTAATTAATGCTTTTCGTTTTAGCTTAGCGCTGGAATTAACATGAAACTTTAGAGAACCAGTCTGGCAATGTGAGTCATCTCTCTTTGTAAATCTAAGACTGTCACGCGTGATCCGCGCTGCCGTTGTGGGAGCGTGTGTCAGTCCTACACACTCGCTGGTCATGATTTATCACTGCAGGTCATATTTTATCATGTTTTCTGTAATTGACCACTAATATCATCTCTGCTATTAACTCTTCATCCATGATGCATCTGCCTGTATCTGTGCTGTACTGTAGCATTATATTATTGTCATTATAATTGAATTTAAAGGGGTGGGTTAAACAGACTTGATGAAGCTCCTAAACAGACCAATAGTATGTCAATTATACTTGAAATAAATCTTGTGCACTTTGATTTTAACCGTTTGTATTTATGTCAGACAGACGTTAGACGGTCTAATCAGTGTATCTGATTTTTTAACTGTTGATCAGTTAACAGATAATCAGTTCTGTGTCACTAACGATCTATCAGATTCACGTTTGGTAATACAGCAGCTATCACTGTAGATTTGGGATGTTATTATGGGACACAACGAGTGCATTCCTGCAGGTCTGTGATCGGAGGTTAAACGGGGCAGTATTAGGGGTATTTGAGTGAGGTGGTGATACAGGGAGGCAGATAGCTGCTGTTTGTTCATAGGTGTTTGTAGCCTGCCGGACTGTGATGCGATCTGATTCCAAGGTGTTGCCAGGCAACGGCTCATAAGTTCTGTGACGTGTGTAGGGTTGTGTAGTGTAGTGTAGTGTTGGCCGGCGTTCCTGTGACACAGCGTGTGCCGTGCGGAGTGGCACAATCATGAGAAAGAAAGGCAGAAAACGAAGAGGGAAAATTTCATCCATCTGTTCACGGTTTAATGTCCTTTCCTCACACTTTAGTACCGCTGATGATTTTAAGCACAGCCTGTTGGTGGCTAAAAAGCCTCGTCCTTATCCGTGACCCCTGTTTGCCTCCATCGCCGTTACGTAAGCCTTATGCAACCCAAAGAGGAACAGGATCAAAGACACGCTGTCGATGGTATCGAGTACCCGCGGTGCTTAACATCAGTCTTGACACGACAGTTTGATCTTCTTTGCTTTGCATCATGTTTGTTTTCTATGCAGCTGTGTCTTTGGAGACTTCTAAATTAAGAGTCATTTTACAGACATCGGACTGTGAGCTAAAGACACTTAACCAGAGTGTGTCCATAGACCCCAGCGAGACTACTAGGTGTAAACCGTAGTCACATGCCTCTCGTGTGACCCCTGCGATTAGATTTTAAGAGGGTCTCTGATTTTGTAACTACATGCATGACTTGCCATGTCATTGTGTTACTGCACAAAAAAGCATAAAATTGGCAAAGTGTTCTGCCAGATTTTAACAAAGCTCTAACATAATGTTACGTGCACAGTTCTCTGTTTATTTTAGTGCAGTATCTGTATTAGGTGTCAGTACAGATTAGCGTTTACACTACAAAAGCGTCCACATATGTTTGGAACTACTGTAAATTTGTTTTGTGATCCGAACTCAGAACCCCATTTACACCTTCCTTTACTGCTGCCCACTTTTAATCAAATAATCTGAAACAGATCAGAATAAAGAGTGTAAACGGAGCGTATGACTCAAATTAGACCTGTATTTACTAAAGTCAAACAGCACACAGCTTGAGTAAGTGTGAACTATGCCAGCAGGCTGTGATCTATCAGCGTTCAGTTAGATGCTAACACTCGACTGAAGGCGCCTGGAGGAAATTCACGTTTCTCTGTATGCTAATGTTCCTCGTGCACTTCAAATGTGACGTGCGGTGGATTTGGGTCCATGCAGATAGCAGAGAGACTTGTATCAGAAGTTAGTGATGCTTGCTTTTTTCAGAAAGAATGTGAAACCTGTATGTTGGTTTCAGTTAGTTCAGTTTTTTTAAATATATATAGTTTTTTAAAAAATATATATAATATATTTTTTTTTATTGATTTTACAAATTTAAAGCTTTATCGTAATTTACAGTATATTGCATTATTTAACAAATTATTGAATATCGCATTTTTCTTCAATATCGTGCAGTCCTAATTTTCAGTACAGTTAAGTTCTGGATATCTAAAAAAATAATATTTTAAAACTCCACAGGAAACTTGATGTTGGCTCTTAGTCAGTTATAAAGGACACCTTTGATGTTAAATCTGTCTCTTCTGCTGACAGTTCGACAGAGTGTCTTAAATCCAGGAGAATAAAATTAGTCATTTTACCTCAAAGAGGAGGTGTGTCTGATTTTGTGGACTAGAGAACATGAAAGGCAGAGAAAATTAACATGAAAGGCGCCAGCCCTGGTTCTGCTTTCTGCGTATTAAACCTCGTCAGGGTCAGTCAAAACACTGTGTACTTGCCTTAACAAGAATCTTTGATGTGTGCCAAGAAGACAACCGGCTATGCCAGGCAATAACTGCACCATTATACCAAAACTAGAGACGAATCCATCCGCCACCTCACGGTCTGGTGCAAACGCACACAGGAGGGCGTGTGAGAGTCTAATACACGTTACACCTTTATCTTCCCTCGTATAATTAAAGTCTTCAAGCCACAAGGTGTGATGGGCAGCTGTGAAACGTTTTATAGCAAAAGACGTGGAACGATCAAAACAGGGTTTTTAGCTCTCAAAATGTTGATACTGTTGATTCAAACGTTGGGATGTGGCTTATTCAAGTTGAAGCCTGTGATCTTTAATACGGCTTCATTCAGTTATATCTCCCGCCCTGTTATTGAGCTGTCAGTGTGATTTAACAACATAAAAATGAAGAAGATCTTAACCTGTTCTTGTCGGTTCCACAGTTCTTGTAATTCTGCAAGTCTTTGTAAGTCTTTGGCTCCTTTAAACAAATTGTACAGTCGTTCTTCTTAACATTTTGCTTTCGCCTTTAAAAATGGTCTATGTTTCTGTGTCTTAATTGCCAGAGCATGGCACTACCAGGGAACATGCCTAGAAAATATATACCTAAAATGCATTGTAAAACAATTTAAATGTTGAGTGACTAAATCTTTTAAAATGTGTAACCGAACAAAGGATGTAAGTTACAGAATTTACTTCAGCATTTCGATTGTGTCTTTAGCTAACAAAGTCAGATCTGCAGACAAACCCGCTGCACTGCATGAGAGCCTCTCCTGCACAAGACACCTGCTTTGACCTTCAGACAACCACCTGCCCTGATATAATCCTCTCCAAGCTCATGTTTTTGCTTTTTATGTACTGTTTACACTATTGTGCTATTGTTATTAATCCATGATCATCTCGGGACAGCTGGACCTACAGATCCTGTTTACTTGATGTGCAGGGGTTTGTGTTAAGACCCCAAGCGGAATCATTAATTCAGGATTGGAATTGATTAGCGTCTCCGCTCGCCGTGAGTCCGGCCCGAACATGACTGAAATCACAAACATCTCTTGCCTACGTCTCCCGCCCCTGCCGTCGTCCTGCAATCCAGCAAGGACATTTCCACGTCTGCAGAGGAAATCTCTCGCAGTGTTTGTGTCTCGGTCTTTAATATGCGTCCCAGTGCTTGTATTAGAGTTGGGGATGGTAGTAGCTTTGGTTTATGGGGCCTTTATGGTCATGTCTCTTATCTGTGTGGTGCAGAAGATCTCGTGCTGCATAGTGCACTGAGGTATGCAAATACATAGTTAGACATGCAAGACATCAAGACAAGTTCTGTGCCTTCCACAGAAGAGATTTAGACCACATTACATAGTAAATGCTATCAGGATGTGAAGAGACAACCGGCATAACAAAAATGTTTGGAAAAGGTTTCTGGGAAAGGTCGCCTACCCTGCCTTCAAGTGATCTATCACTTGTTTTGACAGTTTTGTTCTTTTCTCAGGTGCTGAGGATGTGGTGATGGCCTTCTCAAGATCAGAGGCAGAGGACAGGAGACAGTGACCTCTCTCCATGCCAATTCACTACAGCCGAATACAACACAACACTGTTGATGGAGAGGGCGGGGCCTGAGATGGGAAGGGGCGGGGCCCTGCTCTGTGCTTGTTGCCGCACTTCCCTTCTCTTCCCCATTCCCCTCCTCTTCCTCACTAACTGTTACACTATCAGGGCCCACGGCCTCAGTATCTGATGACTTACTACAGCAAACGGGTCAGAAAGAGCTACCGCGGCTAATCATTTGGTTTTGGTTTTCTTAGGATTTTTTGGTTTTGTTTTCTGTTGCCTCGTGCGTCGGAAAGTTTCGTATTTGTCCCCATGAGAGACTAAATGGACCAAGAGCTTCATTTTTCTGGTCAAACCAAGAAAGAATTTGAATCACCTTATGGGTTATGTTAGTAGAGACAAACCTGTCCGTTTCATTTCGTAGTGTTTGTTTTAGGGTCCTTGCAGGATGTTTTTGTCTGTTTTTATTTTCAGGGTTTTTGTTTGTCGGTTGTTTAGTAGCTGTTTACATTGTAATTTCATCAAAATTAAAAAAACAATTCAGCAGAATCAACGAGGCCGTACGTTAGCACACCCTCACAGAATGATGTACTACAAACCAACTGATATGTCACAATAACTCTTTGATGTTTGGATTAATGTGAAATTTCATGGTGTTTTTTTTGTACAGAATCACAAAAAAAGTTGAAAAGTAAATGAATTGTGCCAATTGTGTTTTTATGTAAACTAGTTCTTAAGGTATCTAAAGAATGTCTTAGGTCCTTATTTATTTTTCCAAAGTCTTAAAGTGTAGACGTACATAAACCCCGCCCCTCCGGTAAATTTTTTTAACTACATTTTTAACGTCGTGTTTTGGGGAAAAAAATACCATTGAAACTATAGAAACCAGGGATTTTTAAATACGCCACAGTCTCCGCCTTTAGAGTCGACACGAGTGTGTCTCAATATATTTAACAATATGATTCAGTGACGCTAGTAAAAAACATTTTCTAGCTGTTCTAATTGAAGTTAGCGCTGAATACAAGCTTGTGGTAATTAAGAGGACTTGAAACAAAACCATTAATATTTTTTTTTTACGTTTAGCGGTTTAAATAAATGGAATATTTTGTCTTTTTTTGGCCTCTGACCTTTTTGGGGACATTACTTCATGTTCAGTATTTAATGTTTTGTTGACTTGCTTAGCATCATGATCGTATTTTAGTGTTTTGAAATGACGCATGCCTGTCTTGAGGTCTCTGGTGTATGTTCAGGTAGCTCTGTGATGCTCACGAGAGCCTAGCAGCATTAAACATCAATGTAAACCTCTTTAATCTGTGTAATTCCTTTAAGCATTTTTCAAAAAACAGAATGACTTTTATAGTTCCTGCTAATCTCCTCTCAGCAATAAGTATCTTATTGAATGTCTTCAGTAAATGAGTTCACATGGCCAAACAGCCTCATTTATCATGACAACAAAATGCTGATTGCTTTTAACTTGTTTTAAAGCCATTGTTAAATTCTTATGTTGTCTATGCAGATATTTCTTACCGTTCAGCAGTATACAAACGTGTCAGAATCGTTTTGGGTTGGGTCTGTGGCCTTTTAGCCTTCCATACACATGAATGTCACCGTGTCTGGGTTCTTGTTTAGTTTATTGTCTTCACTGCATGTTGTTCCCTCGAGCTGTAAAACAATTGAATGTGAATTGCTTTTTTATCATTTTAAAATTCAACGGAGTAGTTGTTTTACGCGGTCGACTTCGTCCCTCGACTTAAATGAGTCCAGAATCTATACCAGCTGCATCATTAAAGGAGTTTAAAACTGCCTTTTGTTTTGGATGTTTCTGTTTTTATGACGTATTAAACGGTCTCTCTGATAAGAACTGTGAGCCAGAGAGAGATCGTATTGTGCCAAGCCGCTCATAATAAGGGCATGTTTTGCCTCTTTCTGGAAGGCTCTGCAGTGCAATCTACTATAAGATACCAAGTCAAGAATGAAGAACAAGAATGTGTGTAAACATAAGAAATGAAAGACATTTTAAATGATGGTGGATGAGTAAAAATGTTATGGAATGCAGGTACAAATGCATTATAGAGATCGTGTCGTTAGAAGTTTTGTTGTATTGTGGAAAGAAATCTTTAGAAATTTAGAAATAATTGCTAACCTAAATCTGACCTTTTCTTTCTGCTGAAATAACCATTTGGTACATGAATGGATAGCAGAATTTGTAATATACTTTTATTACAGTGTATACATAGAGTACATAAATACAGTACATAACAGTACATTAATATAGTGTTTTTACATATAGTCCATTTGGGAAAAATTACGTTCTTGTTTTGAAGTTAAAGAAAAAGTCACACGTTTATTCACAATAATTACAGTAAGTGGAGACTTTTACAGTAAGTGTCCTTGGGCATATGTTACTCTATAGTGTTTAGAACCCAACCCATCCGAAACAGCTGTAATTTACAGTAGGGTACAGTACAGACTGCCGCTAACAGCAGATTGCACTCGGTTTATTCTGATTACATGAATTCCCAATATAATAACCAACATCTGTTCACTGTTTCTCCCGCCATCTTTCACAGATGGTCAGATCCTGTGATTTAGGGGAGGCTGGCTGGGGGCTCGAAGCACCAGCTGCTGTGGAATTTAAATGGGCACGAATCGCCCTCGAACGGGTCGCCATTTTAAGAGCTTGACACCGAGACATGGCTCCATCACATGACTAAACTGAGAGTGCACTCATCCTACCCAACTAGCAATTTTAGCTTGTAAGAACGTTTTCCCAACATTTCCATAATAATAACAAAAACAATAAAATGTTAGTTTGAATGTTCTAGGAACATTCAAAACGTCCAGGTTTTTAGATGTATTAACGTTACTGCTTGGTTGTAATAATGTTAATCAGACATTTTTTGTAATGTTCTTAAAACGTTTCACTAACGTAATGATATATAACATTAATACAGTTCTACTAATGTTACTGCAAGGACGTTTTGATGAACTTTTAAAGAACATTAGTCATCGGTTCCGAGAACTGTTTATAGCTGTTTATTTCCCTTTTCATCAGCCTGAAAAGTATTCATACTTACATGCGTCTCAGGTCTGTGAATGATAAAGCCGACTGCCGTAAGACATAACTCGAATATTTATGTCTGTGTAGAGAAAGCTGGCTTCTGGTTTGAAGGCATGCTGTATGCTCGGACGGGTGCCCAGCCCTTTGGCTGACTTAAAAAGCTGTTCTGATACAGTCTGGGGAGATATGAGTGCAAAATAAGGGTCATGACAGAATCTATAACCATCTCTGTCTCTGAATCTGTGCCAGACCGCAACTGTCCTCAACACTGTCCCCAAACAAGATGACGCTGAGCAAATTATGTGCAACAGCCGGAGTGCTTGTGTTCTACATCCGAACGGATTGGGAGTACATGCCACCAAGTAATAACAAACTACAGGAAAAAGTATCTTCTGATCTTCCGGTCACTGCTTAATGTGGTACCATCAGAGTAAAATAAATATCTGCCCGCTGGATGAGCAGATATTTAACAAACTTATGTGGAGATCAGGACTCAACATGTTGACTGAAATATTTCCCTCAGGCGATGATAGCGCCACTTAATTCAAAGATGCTTTCAAACGGATGGAAAACATGAAAAAATGCATCACGCTCAGATTGCTTCAGACCTCAGCACCCATATTAACATGAATGTGACAGAACCGAATCCAAATTCTTTATTTAAATGTGTGTTAGCTTTACTGGTGCACTTCTAAGCAGTGACACTTTTATTTTTAGCGAATACATTTAAAATGAAAAGATTTAACATAAACGTTATTTAACATAAATGTTATTTAACGAAATACACATTATACAGAATTAAGGCTCAAGTGACTCAAGACTCAAGTTCTTGAGTCACTTTGGAGTCATCCGCTGTTACAGTACCATCATTTGTACAGTTAGCCGAGACAAATGTCTGTCTCCATATACAGAGAAACCATCCAAAACCCGTCTGTATTTATTTTAATGGCTGAATATCAATCAAAACATAAATACAAAGGGCTGATCTTTAACCGGAATCTTGTGATGATAAATGAAGGTAAATGAAATCCAAAGCTTTCTGTATTGTGTTAAACGCTGCTCCTCTTCCTGCACGCCTCTTTATTGTTTTTGGCTGTATATTTCACTGATTTGTTTGATATTAATGACTCATGTGTGGGAGGAGAGCCTGTGTTTTCAATCTGGCCCTCTGCTGAGGCTCCTGTCCTGGAACGGAGTACCCAGAATTCAATGCACGATGATTAATCCTGATGCTTCTCATCCCACCTATCCAAAGATGTCTACATCCGCTTGTCCGGGATCACAAAGAGGACATTAGCTGAACCATCTGCCGCCGAAGTTTGTGCCTTCAAAAATTGAAAGGAAAGATGAACTGTTTTATGTAAGCGTCACATTTAATTTGGTTTCTGATGACTAATTTTATTTTTCTTTATTTATTTTACTTGTTTGTTTTACCTAAAGCTGCAATATTTAATTTGTTTGTCTTAAAAAGTAACAAAAATCAGTTATTAAGCAAGTACATAACAGATCAGTTTTCAACACAACCTCCTTATCTTACCCCGATTCTCAGTTTATAATAATGATTTATAATTTGAGCTGTCAGGTCCGATTTCCCAGGAAATGTTAGTTTGGCTTCTTTTGACTTCGGCGTACAAAAACAAAAGCACAAAGTAACCGGTTTTAAACAGATGACGGTGGAGAGGCAAAAGTTACGGATCGCAGATTAAATTTATATTTTCACATTTATTATTTTTGAGACCAGGCAATTTTAAAGCTGTCACAAGCAAGGCATACCTGAGCTGACATGCTGTTTCATGTTTATTTTAACAAAATCCTATTTATAAGTTGACTATATTATAAGCTATGAAATGTACTATTCAGGACAGTATATTTCAAACGAGTCCTGTCCACCTTCTCTCACACCTGCTTTTGCCTTTAGGATATCTTCCACCTCCACTGCAGTTTTGACACATGCGTGGGAAAATGAGGATACCTTTGGAAAACAATGGACAGGATACAGTTTTATTGCCCCCACAGGTGGTATAAAAGAAATAATTTTTCCTTCCTTTGAAACGTTTTCCTCTCGTATCAGTTGCATTGCTTATGTGAGCGCTTATAGAAAAGCATGTGTTGATTTTGGTCAGGGTAGTACATCTCATTTAGCTGGGCTCTGTGGTTACCATAGGAACAGCACATGGCATGCTAATTATGCCCTGGTCAGACTACAACCGAGGGTCTGTATGTTTTATTAACCTACATTTCTGCCCCAGGAATTCCACAGGGCAGTTTTGGGTGATCAGTAATGGCTGTTGACAAAGCAACATAAGATGAGCTCCTCTTTAGGTTAAACTATTAGGTGTGTATGCTAAGATCAAGTGTGCGTTACCAGGCAACCACTTTTTAATAGAGCAGAATATTTTGACGCAAGTATTTAGCAGACGATTTACAATTGCGTCAAACACATTAGAATCCGCACACGTCGCGCAGGACGCGTCTTTTATTTAACGAGTTGCAGCGCATGCGTGACAGACGTCATTGGCCGTTGCGTCGCGCTGTCTCGCGTTTTTCCGCCTTCACGAGCGTTGCGTTTAAGACGCAATTTTAAGAATAACATGCAACTTTTTAAAAGTCACGTGACCTGTGCTCACTCCTTTTACGCTTCGTTTCGGCATGTGAACATTTTCTAAAATCGCGTTACATGCCGTCAAGATAAAATGTATCTCTATAATCCCATCTCTGTAATTTTAGAGATGGCACACTTTGGGACCATCATTGTGCTGTCTGGCTCCTGGAGGCAAGAGTAATTTTAGTCTGAGAAACTTCTCTCCTTGGAATACAAGAAGAGGGAAAAAATGCTGAATGGGTGTTTTCCTGTATCATAAAAATGGCTAGAGAGACATAAAGACCAGAAAGTTGAGAGATATTGCATCCATTATCCATTATGTTAGACGAGGGGCAAATGGATAAAAACATGCGCTGGTGCTTTCTAAAGGATTACTAAATAAATCAAAAATGATTCTTGGTACGCAATAATAATAATTATAATAAATAAAAATATCTTGTGTTGACGTTTTTGTCTATAAGTATTAGATGTAATGGCATTAGGTATTGTACTGTATTGTATAGTCTTACGCTTTTGTACAGAAAGTATTTTCATAACAGATAACCTTTGTGATTTGCAAATACTGTATTTTTAACACAGTACACATCGTGCTTGTCTAACAGGTAGAACTGACCCTGGATCAGGCGTGGTTGTTGTAAGAGGCGGTTAATTGGGTCTCTAGTGCGATCCTGGCGAGGGCAGGACGGGCATGCAGTGACTCAGCATAGCCTGGCGTAGCATCCATCACTCAGCAGACAAACGCTGGTGAACCTGCTGTTCTTTTGACTCCTGGCTGATGATCTCCTGCTGAGCACAGCCGCAGAGCAGCTGAATTAAATCTGACAGCTTCCTCCACTTTTGCAGTCCTGTGTCGTAGATGTTTTTGGCATCGGATGAGCACAGCCTCTTTGATTCCTCGTTGTGTGTAATTTGAATCATGTTATGGCCCGCGCATTAGAGCGGCTATAAATAATGTGTCTGTGAGAGGTGTGTGAATAATTCATTCAGTCTTTTCCTGAGTAAATAAGGGAGATTCTTTGCCGGGTGACTATTAGTGGTGTGTTATCTTAAAGCACAGCATTAAGGGTCAAAGGTCAGACTGTTTGTCAAACTCCGGACGGGAATTAGACAGCCAGTGTACTGTTGGGATAGAGGTGAAGATGTAAATGAGCACAGTGTCTCACCAGGGGTTATTTCTGTACCTTTGTACCACAACTGTCCTTCCTCACTCTAAAAATAAACACAGCGTGTTCTTGTTGTCTTTGTGAAGAGCAGCATCGACAATATATACTCACTGTTGTGTTTAAATATATGAGCTATATTTTTAGACAGCATCTTAGTTAGATACTATGAATACCAGCTCAGGGATATACAGTCATGCAGACTTTTACCCAAAGAAACTGAATTCAAGGTATACAAGGTATATCAGTACATGTGTTCCTTGGGAATCGAACCTACAGCCTTTGCGCTGGTAACACAATGCTCTACCAATGGATCTACAGGATAATGTTATGTATAAATAGACGGGTAGATACTTTTTATCACTATGTACATTCCCTGGGAATCGAACCCGTGATCTTGCCTTGCTCATGCTTTTATAGAGTTTACCAGTTTATTTACAAGAACATGTTTAATCGTTAGGATTCTGCCTCTTTTAACATTTGTCATCTTAATTTGGAATGATGTCACCAGTGGTTCTCAGCGTTTCCAGAGGTCTGACACCTGCAGTGGGCTTCAGCACGATGCATAACTTTGGGGATAATTTTGAACCTGGCATGTTATGCTTAGCTATGTTACACTATATACGTACCATCCTCCTGCATTGGCTTGTGGATAGTTTTCATAGTACCCAGATCCACAAATACTAAACTTAAAGTTAGATAGCAGCTGTTCTCACAGTATCTCGTCCTACGACAGATTCCCAGAATACCTCAGTGCTTTTGGAAGTGTGCAATAGGAGACGTTCTAAGACAGGGTCATCCTGAATTTGTCTACTCTTCCCAGCTACGAGACAAGCGTTATGGTGGGACTGATGGAAGAGGAAATGACATTTTAATGAAACAGACTAGTTATGGTGAACTGTAGGATGCTGTAATGGTGTCCTGTGGCTGTAGGAATGACTCAGTATTGTCACTGGAAGATGAAATACATCCGAGGTCATTTTAATGTGTAGATTATTACACAGGGTAGAGGGCACTACCTAATGAATGTAGCTAGTCGTTTGTGTGTTTAAATGATAATTAGGAATACAGTTTGACTCAAACTTAATGTCTTTAGGTGGGTGTTTTCTGGACACTTTTGGCCCTGTAAAGTTTTAGAAAATAAACTTTTAACGCTTTATTTTGTTATTAAATTCTCACAAGTTTTTTTTGTCATTTTACTGAAATGTCGTAAACATTTAACAAAAATGAAAAGTTCTGTTCATTGTAATATAAACTATTACATGTTCCTGTAGCTCAATTGGTTGAGCGTAATGCTCATGGTCATGGGTTCGATTCCCGGGGAACACATGCAATGACCAAAATGCATAACTTGAATGAACTGTAAGTTGCTTTGGATAAAAGCGTCTGCCAAATGCAAAAAATGGTCATGTAATGTAAAAAAATAGGTTGGTTAAGAATTAGGTAAAAACAATCATTCAGGTATAACAGATGTAAGCAGGCAGAAGTAAAAACATTTTGGATGTGATTCAGAGAGAACGACTTTCATAAGCAGTAATATCCTGAGCTCTTCCATGTGAGCGAATGTTTCTCTTTGTTCCAGGCTGGGAAGTATCTTCTCACCTCACACTGTGTTGACAGCCTCATGTGAATCACTCCGGTTTATTCTGCTGACACTGCAGGTATACAGAAGCCAAGAATTCAATATGCGCTTGATGAGAGAGAAGAGCTACGGGTGCTGAGGAGGATCAATAATTAAAAGGTCACACAGAGTAGCTGAACTTCTGCTGGTGAGCTATATGAGGAGCTGATAGTGTGTGTGTGTGTGTGCGCGCGCGCGCGCGTGTGTGTGTGTATGTGTGTGTGTGCGTGTGCGTGTGTGTGTGCGTGTGTGTGTGCGCGTGTGTGTGTGTGTGGGGAGAGAGAGACACTGGTATATCTAGTGTATGCAGCATTGTGACAGATAAGATGAGGTTTATTGGGAATGTGTGGATGGTGACACACAGAACAGAATGTTCTTGTTTTCCGTGGCACTACATTTCATTTTTAAAAGCCTTCATTTTATTAACACCACTGAACCTCGTGTCCTGTACAGTGAGATTCAAGGTCTGAGACAACATTGACAATCTAAGATTTCTTGCATTCTATTATTTTAGCATAGTAAACATATTCTCTCTTTTTTTGTTGGTGAGTCAATGTGCTCACTTGTCATAAGTGGTCTTGAAAAACAGCATAATTCACCAGAGAATTACGGGCAATTTAGTGAAATTAATTTTCTTCTTTCTTTACAAACAAAAAAGAGCCTCACAGGAGCGTCGGTGAAAGACTCTGAATGAAGAATAAGAAAACTGGCAATGAATGTGTTTTTTGTTTTCATTTTTGAAAGGAGCCAAATCGTTCGGTGATTGTTCTGACTTCCTGCTGATTTATCTAGAGGCAGAACATCTTACTGGATTATACAGTCACCATCTTTAGTGATAAAGCCTTCGCTAAATCAAACCCCAGCCATATTACTGTCTGCTGGCCATCAGGGAGAGGCCCTGTGTCCCCTCTACAGGAAACTGTAATAAATCTACCCCCCCTCTTTCCCCAGCCACTTTCAATGTCACCCACCCCATATAAGCATGACAACAAGATGGCAGAGGTTCATATCCACAGCTCTGACTGGCCAGCAGGTTTTCTCATATATTGCTGATAAATATTACAGCAGAAAGTTTTGGGCAGCCGGCCCTTACAAGTTTATTATAAAGTGTGTTGTTAGTATACTTACTATACAAAACAATCTATTTTTATGTACTTCTCAGAAAAACAAAGTTGTAAACTAGTTTACTAGTCAAAGTTTACTACTGTTACACTTAAACTATACCTAAAAGTACACTTATAAACTAAAAAGTGGGCCAATTTAGAATTTTAAAATAGCACAATTTTAAAATAGTACACTTAAAAGTGTTGTATACTAGTACTTACTACATGAAATATTTAAGTATACTTAAAAATATACTAAATTCACTATACTTTTTAAAGTATACTCTTGAAGTATATTCTTTTGTGCAAGGGTTCCACATTTTTCTGAAGCATTTTAAGTGTTCATGTTTGTAATTGTATCGGTCCTGCACACTTTGTGTGTCTTTCCATTGTGTATGAATCCTGTCATGGTTTGTACTGGGACTTGCAGTGACCCTAGCAGCAGCATATAGAGTAACAGGCTCTCACCCGTGAAGGGTTTCAGGTCACCTCAGTATCTATTAAAGGTGTTCTGTGGGAGGGGCTGTCTGCAGGTGACTGATGGAGTCTGTGTGGTTGTGTGTGAGCATGTGATGGCAGGAAATCTCGCTCCCTCACTGCTCTGTGTTGGGTGGCAGCAGGACATGATCCAGCATGTCAACACTGGGCTTTTGTGTTGGTTAAAGATCAGTGTGTTTTGAACTCAATTGTCAGACCTCTTTATAAGCTGCTGCTCTCATCAAAGACGTGCCTCTCACAGGGGAAAATTCCCACCTGGGATCTGCACAAAACTGATGTTTACATACATTGTAAAAGCACTTTTAAGACAACATCACTGGCCACCTTATTATCTTATGGAGCCCAAATGTCTTTGACCACATTGTAAATCTAGGATTTTAACGTTAATTAAACTTGATTTTGAGGCTTTTAAAATGTACAAAATTGTATTCTTAAATTCACTTTTACTCTTGAATTGAAGGGTTAGTTCAGCCAATAATTGACTCACCCTCATGTCGCTCCAAACTTATAGGACAAATAAATTATGTTATTTAAAATTAAATGATTATATTATATGACATTTTTGGCTGAACTATCCTTTTAAACTTTTAGTTTTTGTAATGAAACTCTTTGCATTAAGGGTTAGGGTTAAAGAAAGCATTTTGAAAAACGTTTGACCCTGCTCTGTCTTTAACCTTATTTCTGTGTCTTCTATCTGATGTGTATCTTAGGTTTTCAATGGTTAAATTTTCATTGTGTTGTCAAATGTCATATTTGCGTGAGACGGTAGCTGTTCTTGCCAGTCATTAATAAACAAGTCACAGCACATTATAAGATATCAGGGCAGGTCTAATGTAGGTCATATTCCAGTTAATCTTTCCTCCAGGGAAAGCAATCTAAAGCAATCTTTTACTTCCCGGTTTAAGCACCAGCGTTTATAAGCAGCAGACACTCAGTACCCTAATAAGACCTTATGGCTTGATAGAATACAGCTCCTGTCTTCAGCCTCTGCTTGACTCTGACGCACTCTGTCTCGTCTCTGTGGACGCCTCTGCCAGGCAACAGATGAGAATGTTCTCCACAGCAGAGCAGCAACACCTCGGAAGATAACAGCTCAGGAATTGACAGGCTTCTGACGGCTC
>JAZGTI010006043.1:0-24165 GCA_036877585.1 Botia kubotai | reverse complement strand
AAAAAAACTTGACCTTTGGGTGAAGTATTCCTTTATTGCCATGCAGAGCAATGTTGGCTCAAAAGTGTAACCTTTTCTCTTTCTCTCATTTTAGGCTTTCCAAAAAATGGACACAAAGAAAAAGGAGGAGCAGCTGAAACTTCTCAAAGAGAAATATGGCATAAACACAGACCCACCAAAATAGTCGCAGCATGTGCGTTTCTGTTCCTCTGTTTAACTGTCTTTTCAAACCGGCTCGTTTTCACTATTCACCGTATAAATAATTATTGCTTTATAAAATCACCTGTTGAACGCCCTCAATTGTTGGTAATGAAGTTTTGTTAAATATTAACCTATTTTTCCCAGTGTTTTTTTTATTTTTACATTTTGGATACAAATGATATGTCATGTGTTTATAGCAATTTGTTGTATTAAATCCATAATTGTTTTTAAAGGGCTGCTTGGTGTCTTGTTTGTTGTTTTATTGTGTGCGCAACCTAGTTTCACCCTACCGGAGTTTAAAAATCTAATCTGCTAGTTTTCCATTAGCAAGAAGTTACCAATGATTGCATGAAAATACAACTGTACCTTCTAGAGGTTTAGATATGACTTTGTTTTTATATAGTTGTGATAGAGTTTATTTCAGCAGATGCGTAGATAGGTTTGGTTCATTTTGATCATTTAATAAAAAAATTCTTGCTTAGTTGGTGCTGTAAAATGATTTTTATTGTAAAATGTCAGTAGTGACAACTTTATTTTACTACATTCAATATTGTGCGTCGTATTAATGGGGATTAAATTACGTTCATTTTTAACGAATGTCATCTGACCTTAAATGAGCCAATCACCTTAAAGCGCGAGGACGAGGCGCGAAAGCCGCTGACGTGTGTCGGATCGATCAGTCTGGTTTTTATCTTCGGTGAGTTCGCGGATGTAAAATCGTTTGTTTTCGATACTTTAATCGTTTGTTTTCGATACTTTAATCGTTTCGTCGCGATCATTGTATCCTTCGTCTGTCTCCGTGTTTGAGGAGCACACGGGTGGATGGACAACAACAACATTAAAACAGATCCGAAGCGGTAAGTTTGTAATAGTTGCACGCGTCCATTAAATGTACTAATTAAAACGTTTGATATTTGACGATTAGATGCTAAATGTCATAATTTATGACAATAAATCCACAATGTCGCGTTTCGTCGGTCGTTTGCTGACGGTGACAAATAGTTTTAGTGTATTGAATCTTTTGTAAGATTGTGAGGTGTACGTGTTTAATAGTGTTAATGTGGACGAGTCATGTGTTGGGCAGGTCTGGGTTAAATGGCCAGTCTCCTGTATAGTACTGCATTGAAAAGTTTGCATGCTAAATACAAATCATGTGTTATTCATATAAATGTGATTTTGTAAGTGTAAACCTTCGTGGTAACGGATGTGTTTATAGGCGTGTGCTTCAAATAAATGATGTGCTTCTTGACGCAGCATTAAAAAGCATTTGTGTCTTACACAGATAAATGCATTTCCCTGTACTTTAATTTTGAACGTGGCTTTGCCAAAAAGTACTTTAAAACGGCACACGTATTTGGGTAGTTGACATGCCATAGTATTTAAAGAACTGCTTTTATAGTTACTTTTTCACGATCTCTTGTGACATTTGTTATTATGATTACAAATAATTTTTACACTTTAAAAAAACTGAGTTGTCCCCGTCAAGGTCTTTATGAGCGAACTACTTAAAGGTTGTTAAAACGATTACATGCCATGTTTAACTGTTAATGTAGTTTGTAGGTTTACATTTATATTAACATTTGTGAAAGAACAAGACTTAAATGTGTGTATGTTGTCCAGTTTTAATGCGCATAGGGTTTTGACATGCTTGTTTTTTACCTCTAATACAGATCTTATTTATAGACCAACATTTATTGGTTTTTAATTTCTGCTCTTTTGATAGACGCACCAGACACTGAGTTGTGGAGAAACACAATGTGTTCCATTCCGGGACTCCCATCAGCAGGTTCAAACATACCTGTACTTATTTCAAGAATAAATTTGAACCCCTCGTGTGTTTTGATCGAGTTTTGGGGTAATTTTGATGAAGACCGGAAATTTGAATATCAGCAACTGAAAAAGGAGATTCAGTACCCCAGAGAGGGGTTTTGTGAATCGGATGGAAATCCTGGGGACTTCTGCCTCGTACGCGTGTATGAAACGTGGTACAGGGCCCGTATCGTGTCGAGGGATGCTGAAGATTACAGTGTGTTTTTAATTGACGAAGGCAGAACGCTACGTGCCTCTGTTAGCACTTTAGCATGGGGCAAAAGTGACTTTTTCTATCTGCCCCCTGAGGTTGAGTTCTGTGTTCTCGCCAACGTCTTACCACTGTCCCCTGAAAACAAGTGGTCAACAATGGCCTTAGAGTTCATGAAGACCTTCTGTGGTAGAAAAGTTAATGCTTCTGTTCAAGATGTTCTCGTGCCTCATCGAACGTTCCTACTTGACGTCTTGTGTCTGTCCAGACAGATGTACGAAATGGGATTTGCCAAAAGATTGTCCAATGACAAGTTCAAAGAGTTTGTTGCAAAATCTTTGCAGTCCAACAGTGAAGTTGCAGAACATCAGAGAATTTCCTCCATTAGGAGCAAACCCCTGGAGCTCATTGAACAAACAGAGAAACCACAGTCCTACATGTATCCAGAGTTGCAGACCGATACTGTTGAGACTGTGGTCGTCACCGAGGTAACAAGTCCATTTAGAGTATTCTGTCAACTTAAGGTCTTCTCTCAAGAGTTAAGGAAGTTAACCGAACAGATAACTCAGCACTATGAGGGAAGGATTGGAACTACTTTCGCAAGACCTGAGAACCTGGGCAGCCCGTGTGCATCGAGAGGAAGCGATGGCAAGTGGTATCGCTCTGTGCTGCAGCAGGTCATGTCCGCCAACAATGTGGTCGAGGTTTTGCATGTGGATTATGGGAAGAAACAATTTGTACAAGCTGAGAACGTCAGGTCGCTTGCTTCTGAATTCTTCAGAATGCCTGTCGTCACGTATGTGTGCTCTCTTCATGGAATAGTTGACAGAGGTGTTGGTTGGACAGCTTCACAGATCGATTACCTGAAATCTCTCCTGCTCAACAGAACTGTGATCGCCAAATTTCAGTATCAGAGCCTTTCGGAGGGCGTCCACTATGTCACAGTTTACGGAGAGGAAAACACGAACATTAATCAGTTGTTTGAATTGAAACAGAAACTGGACTCCGATATGACCCTTGCTGATTTTGCTGTTCAGAAGAGCCCATCATCTCAAAAGAACAGAAGTTCAGAGAGAAGCGAGACCAAACACCCAGATGGAACTTACTCTGACCTTAAAGGGAACAGACCTGTCTTTTTTCAAGAAAATCTCCCACCGAACACTTCGCATGTGGCTGTTGTGCACCACGTGGAAAGCCCTGGAAAGTTTTGGGTTCAGACGCAGCGTTACGCCGATGAGTTTGATCAGCTGATGAATGACCTCGGACATTTGTACAGCGATTCGGCGAGAACAGAAGGTCTGATAAGGAAGCCTGTTGCAGGTCTCCTCTGCGCCGCTAAAGCGCATGATGGTGTGTTCTATAGAGCAGCGATTTATAAGGTAATGGACAAGAAAGCAGACGTTTTCTTCCTTGACTATGGTAACACAGAACTTGTTGATTGTTGCAACCTCCGACAGTTGCCTCTGAGGTTCCAGCAGCTACCAGCTGTGGCAGTAAAGTGTTCCCTGCATGGTGTTAAATCCAGACTGAAACGGTGGGATGAGAGAGCAACATTGTTCTTCTCAAAAATGATTGAAGACAAGATACTTGATTTACATGTACAAGACAAGCTTCAAGACACCCATATGGTGCGGTTAGTGGACCCCAGTTTAGATGGTGAAAACGATATAGGCAAGTTGTTGTGCAGTGTAGACTTTGCAGACACTGAGGAAGTTGTGGATAAACCTGCTGTAAGATTTCACAGTTTAAAAACGGCCCACGCCATTGTCCCATTTGGGGCAAGTGCTCGACCTCAAACGCCATCCAGTTCTTCTGTTGTGACAGAAAGTGCATCTGCTTTCAAGGAGTATTTATTTCCTATTGGCAGTTCGCTGGAGGTGACCGTATCCTACATTGAAAGTCCAAATGACTTCTGGTGTCAGAAAGCTAAAAACGTGGCGTGTTTGGAAGTTCTAATGCAAGACATCCAGCGGTTCTACGCTCGTAGTGAATTTCAGCCTTTAATGGAAGCAGCTTGCGTCGCCCGTCATCCCGAAACTGGTATATGGTACAGAGCCTTGGTCATTCAAAAGCACCAAACATCCCATGTTGATGTGCTTTTTGTTGACTATGGACAGATGAAGATGGTTGCCATTGAAGATCTTAGGAAGATTAGTCCAACATTTCTAAAGATGAAAGGACAAGCCTTTCGTTGCAGTTTATATAATCTGATCCATCCAGTCTCTCGTTCAGCTTTGGACTGGAGCCCTGAAGCCACATCGCTGTTTCAGGAGTTTGTTGACACGGCAGCTTCCGCAAACGTGCCCTTGAAATGCACCATTTTTGCTGTCATGTATGATTCCCAGAAGGTTGTGTTTAACGTGGTGGATTTGGAGACCCCCTTCCAAAGCATTTGCAATCTTCTTGTCCAAAGACGTCTGGCTGACCGTGCACCCTCTAAAAGAGCTCCAGTTCCACCCTTTCGCCTGGACACGTACTACTACTCCACACACGGTATCAAGACTGGGTGTGAAGAGGAAGTGAGTGTCACCTGTGTAAAAAGTGCGGCTCAGTTCTTTTGCCATCTTGCAAGAAATTCAAGCGAGAGAGAAAAACTTTCCGACAAGGTTAATTCTCTGTGTCGTCAACTGGAGGTTACAAAGTGTCCTCAGACTTTTGGAACAGTTTGCTTTGTAAAATTTACAGATGGACTTTGGTACAGAGGGCAAATAAAGTCTACACAGCCATTTGTGGTTCACTTTGTGGATTTTGGTGACACACTGGAGGTTGATAAATCAGCTTTGCTGCCTGTCCCAATCGAAGCAGGAGAAATTATGACCGTCCCAGTGCAGGCAATAGAATGTGGACTCTCAGATGTACCAGGTGATGTGCCGGCTGAAGTGGGGAAATGGTTTCAGAATTATGCCGAGGGATATTCTTTCAGGGCATTGATTGTGGCAAAAGAACCTGGAGGCAAACTAATAGTGGAACTTTACAAGGGAAAAACTCAAGTAAATGCATTGATCAGGCAGAAGTTTCGCAATGAAATTCCCAGAAATGAACAGGGCGCATTCAAAGAGCTTAGCTCAAAGAACAAAAGTGTGGCAGCCCATGTGAGAGAACGTTTCAGTGATCTAAAGAAAACTCACACAGATAAGATTTCACAATCAAGTGAAAGTCATTTGGCACGAAGAGGTAACGATTTTGAATCCAAACGGAGCAAATGGGGATCCTATAACGATGGTGGATCAGAGCCACAAAAGGATTTTCTGAGATCCCATAATGCCCCAAAACCTCATGAATCCCAAAGGAATCCAAATAATGGAGATGAGTTGCAACTCCCTCTTACTTCTCTCAAAGAAACGGATCTCCCAGTGAAATCAGTCACACCAGGTCTGGAAGCCAACGTGTTTATCTCGCATTGCAACAGCCCTTCCAGCTTTTTTGTTCAGTTGGAAGCAAATGAAGATGACATTTATTCACTTGTGGAGAAGCTGAATGATGAGCAGTTAAAGTGTGAGACCGTTGATACCGGTAATATTCATGAGGGAGACCTGGTCCGTGCAGTGTTTCCTGACGATAACTCTTGGTACCGTGCAGCGGTAAGAAAAAAGACTGGTGACAAAATTGACGTCGAGTTTGTTGACTTTGGAAACACTGCTGCGATTTCCCCATCACAAATATGTCGCCTTGATCCTTCGTTTGCTTTATTTCCAAGGTACAGCATCCACTGCTCGCTGAGTAACCAGAGTGTTGACGGCACAGACCAAGGAATTGCACCCGTCTTCAAACACGTAATTGAACAAAACGTGGATAAGATCCTGTGCACGTTTGTAAAATTATCAGGAGCTTTGTGGGATGTGAAACTTCATGTTAATGGTATGGTGCTCGGCTCAACCAAGGATAAAAGTCCAGTAGCAGTTGAGCTTCACAGCCCAGGTGTCAAGAAAATGTGTGAGGTCAAGGAGTGCACCCATTACAAAAATGCTGACATATCAGTTGGACAAATGGTCACCGGATACGGCTCGTTCATCAGAGGTCCTTCGCTCTTCTGGTGCCAATATGCAGTAACAGACAAACTTGAAGAGATTTCTGATGTTTTACAGAAGTTTGGTAAAGCATTGGAGAAAACTTTGGAGGACTCCGCTCCTGTTGGAAGTGCTTGCATTGCACTTTTTAGCGAAGACAATCTGTGGTATCGTGCTAAAGTAACAGCTAGAGACCACAACACATTGTCTGTTACTTTTATAGATTATGGAAATGCATCCAAAGTGAATATAGGTGAAGTGAGAGCACTTCCACCTGAACTATCTGATGTTCCTCCTCAAGCGTTTGACTGCCAGCTTGAAGGTTTCGATATCTCCAAGGGCGTCTGGGATGAAAAGGCAGATGATGTGTTTTATGAGCTCATTAATGACAAGCTTCTAAACATCACCATCAAGACAATAGGAACCTCTGAAACACCACACCATGTCAAGCTGGAGTGTGATGTTGTCGTCATCAATGATGTCATGCAAAGCTATTGGAAAAGCTCTGAAAGTCCATCAGTTGACTTCTTAAATGGAGCAGAACTGCTGCCCTCTGAAGACCTTGTGGCACCTGAAAGTGAAACGGGCCTAGTAATAACCCGTGAGGCACTCCCTGATGATGTTGCCAGTGAAACATGCACCTCAGGCCTCCAAATACAGCATTCTAAACAAGATCAGGTTGACAAACCAAGAAGCACTACAGAGAATGAAAAAGCACAGATTGTGGTGATAAATAATAACGTTTCCTCATCTGATATGAGTCTGGTACCCTCAAAAACACACGAGGACCTGGAATCCACACGGGACACAGAACATGCCCCAGCTGCTGATGTCACAGAAAGTTTCTTAGACTTGGCCGACCAGCATGATTTTGCTAAAGAGACGCTTCCTAATCCACCCTCCTGTCCTTCAGCATTGCCACTCCAGGGAGCAGCATCTAAAAGTTCTTCAGAGAATTTAGATGTTAGCTCAGAAATGAGTGTCGTTCAACAGGACGCTGATTCTAAACTCGGTGGTGTTGAAGAACCAGAATCTTTATCATATGAGGTCATCCAGTCAAGTAAGTCTTCTGAAAATTTGGAGTTACAGCATTGTATCACACAGATCATTACCGCATTGTTAATGTATCAAGACGTCTCAATACATTCATATATTTTTAGGCTTGGGCTATATAAGGCGGGCTACGGAGATGAAACCTGCCGGATCAGAGTGTGTTATCTGGTGTCACGTGAGGAGAAGTTGGTGTAGAGCACAGATTTTGAAAGTTAATGAAGATGCTGCATTGGTAAACGTGGCTTCTCACTCGTTCACACTCAATATTTTATTACACAATATTTTTGTTTGCCTTTTCTATTATTAAAATGATTTTTGCAGGTTCTGCTTGTGGAGCATGATTCTGAAGTGGTGGTAGATCCATTCAACATCTTTGAAATACTGCCAGAAAATCCGTTACAGGTGTGGAACAGCGGAACCTTTTGTGTGTGTTTGTTTAAACAATTCTAGTTTATTCATCTAGTGCTGTTGTATTTGCAGCCTTCATGCACTGGAGCTGCAGTTCCAAGCGGTATGTATCTCTTATTTATTGTTTTTAAAGAAACGTGGTGTAGGATGCATGCTAGTTCTCATGACGATTGTGTTTGAATAATACAGTGTGTTGTAGAAATATCGCCTTCAAACTTGACAGTGATTTACAGATTTTTAAGCACTAGATTATGGTTCTACATTCTGCGTTCATTCTGAAAGAGGGAGTCGCTTCAAGAACCTTAAACTTATTAAACGTTGTCTAGATGAGTTCACCAGGGGAGTAGATGCTGCGCCAGTAAGGAACATCTCACAGGTAGACAGACATTTAATTGTGGCTAGAAGAATGCTCACAGCAGTAGAATGTAGCTGCCAATTCTTCTTATTCAATAGGCTGAAGATGCAGGACCGACCTCCATTCCATCTCCTGAAGAGCCACACGGTAAGTGTCTGTGAACACAACTACAAAAATAACTGCTCCAGATCCTGCTATAGTAGAAGACAAGTGATTAACTGGTAATGGTAAATCTGTTGCTCTGTTATTGCAAAATTGATTGTTCTTAATACCTCAAGGTGAAAAGACAAATGTAAGACCTGGTGAGCAGATGGCTTCAGGTGATGAAACTACAGAACAGGTGTGTGATGTTGCTTTACCAGAAAAATACAATTGCATTGCTGTCTGTGTTATTCTCTCAACGTGTTAAATGCAGCTTCAGCCCCAGGGAGATGTGTCCTGCTCTGATGATCTGAATCAAGATTCTGAGGGTAAGAGATCTGTTGATTTTTACCACCTTTTAAACAATGCTGTGGCCTCATTTATAAAGGCGTGTTAAATTGTTCTGTCAGACGACTAGAAATACTGTTAGCATCTGCCTTCACCAAAGATCTGGATGCAAATCTTTGCATTTTGTTTGTGGTTGAAGATTCCTCCGAGGCAGGTGCACAAATGCAAGAACTAGTTCAGATACAGACTGCATGTGTCCATGTAAGTAGTCCCGCCCCACCACTCAAGTCTAGCATGATGCTTTCAAAATAACATTGTATTAAACCCGCTGCTCTTCCCAAAATTTGTACACCAGTCAGAGCACCTACAAACCAAAGAGCCTCAGGAGAACATAAATACCCCAGCTGGAGAGCAAAGAGGTTAATTTAATACGTTTTAATGAATGTTTATTTAATGTTTTCTGGGCATGAATGAATTGATGACTTTATCATGGTTGTCCAGAAGGGGGTGCAAAAATGAATCCTGTGGATTTACTGATGGATTTCCTGGAAGATGATCTCCAGCATAAGGTGCTTCGTGTGGTACTAGCTCATATTTAAAACTCCCACACCACCCAGTGGCTGATTTATATGATGGGAAAAATGTTTTCGCAGGTACTGGATGATGCCTGCACAACTGGACGTGAAATGGATGCTTTGCACGAGGAGTTTAACAGTAGGCGTTTTTGCGCTTAACATTTAATTGAACGTGGTGTGGAGTGACTTCATAGATGTTTTTGTTTATTAGTAGATGTTACTGAAGATCTTATCATTCTGACGAGTGACGATGGAGCAGGGTCGGACACTGCGTCTGACGGCACGGTATCATAACCGTCATTTTGTCAGTAATTTAAATTCCAAGAACCACACAAACATGTTAGAAATGCAGTTCTTCTCTTCCTTTAACTTAAGCTTCAGGATGAAGACGTGCGGATGGAAGTCAGTCATGAATCTTCATGTCAGTCAGTAGTAAAGGTTTCAATCTCAAAATGTCGTTGTGTAGAATGTCACACGATGATGAACTGATGGTCGTGTGCTTCACAGGGTTACAAGAAAGATCATGTGATTGCACCAGCTCAGAGGAACAAGATTCACGAGTCACTCATCTGACGTTACGAGTCGAAGACGCTTCTGATGACGTCATTTTTGTTGGTGTTTTGCAAGAAGCCCAGGAAGAAGTGTGACAGCTGACTAACACCGACTGTCATAGTTAATGTATCCTGAGGCAATTTACTTTGCATGTTAACTTGTTTTTGTTTTACTAGCCAGCAGCTTGATATTTTTTTCAAGGGTATTTTTGTTCACCTATAACAACTGTAAATATCTGTGTTTGTACAGTAGTTGCGACCACGCACCTGTATAATAGCAGCAATAAGCACTTGTTAATTTCTCGATGTTTTGAAGGCTGTTTTGTTCATTCTTTAGCATTACGTGGCCTTTTGTTGATTACTTAATGCAATTCTGAAAGGTTGAAGGTTAAGATAAGTTAAGATTTATTCCTAAATCCTAATTTATTCAAATACTTGATTATCCTTTTTTGACGACTTGGTCTTCGTTTACATTTGTGGTAATGGGTTGACGTTTTCTTTACTCAATATTGCATCCTTTGTATGCAGCACTTACGATTATGCCTTAATGGTATTTAGAATTGTTGTATAAAACGTTTGAATAAATTGAAATTAAAAGTGAGATTCTGTTAATAAAACATTGTTCCAAAAACATGTAATAAACGTTTATTTCTTTTGTACAATACAATATTGTAAATGCCAGGGCTCGCAAAATCGCTAGCCCGACGTCCCGGGGGGCTACCAAAATGTATCTCCTCCCTTATAAGACAAAATATATTGCAATGCTTTTGCATTCTCACAAATTTGGTCGGGTAATTATGTTGTGATTTTTGGGCATTGAGGAGCCATTATCAATATGTGGGTTATTGAAATCGCGTTTGATTTCGCGATCGCGCTGTGAACTGTGTATCAGTGACGCTCGTCCTGTCAGTCATTACTCTCATCACGTGACAAGATTAAACACGTTATAGAGAGCGCATGCGCAGTGAAGAGAAAATCGCTGGCGTGTGAAAATGAGGCGCATGGATGTACGCAGGTATTTCAGTTCTGAATTATATTCTATATTGTTTTTCCAAGTTCATACACAAATTGTGAAACATACACAAATTATATTTCATATTTATAAATTGTCCAGTTCATTGATATAAAAGTTTATTTACATAAAGGTCAAAAACATTAAGGCACAGAGACACTGAGGTTAAATCATTTAGATTGCTTTTCAAAGTATGTAGTTAGTGGTTCTGTCCTTAATTTACCGTTTAGAGTTCATAGTTTTGCCCGGTTTAAATTACAGAATTTACACCAGGATCATTGGTTACCCATCCAGCAAATTCATTCATGCACAGCATTCAAAGGTTTATCTGATTTTGCATTGTGAAACACTTGTGCTTTTCTCAAACTTGTAACTTTACGATCCCATTTGTTACGTGTGTGCTCGCGACATTAAACTGGTCTATACTGACACAGTCCGTGTTCTGTGATTAAATAGATGACTGTGGTACAACAATGTTGGTTCCTTTGATCAAGTTATCATCCTTTCCATCAATTAAAGGATCCCACTGATTGAAGTTTCTGTCCAGAGCTGAAAAATATAAAGAAAAACGAGGTTACATGATGTGCAGATGAGCGACATTTTAAACCATTTATAAAAGGCTTTTCAAGTTACTTTTTAAACGCGTATGCCCACGAGTGAGTAACACAATTAAGCAGGCACAATTTTTCATAGAAATGACAAACTGTAGAAGTTCAAAAATGATCATATGACTGTACGATCGTTTACGAAATATAACACTGTCGTTTTCTTTACGCTTATATATTTCTCTGGCATGGAAACGCAGAGTGGGTCAAACAACAATGTATATTGAGGAAGGTCATTAACTTAACTCACCTAAATGCTGCTGAAGAAAAGCCAACGTAGCTTTGTTGGAAAGATCCAAAGCTATATGCGGATCGATCTCGCCTTTCAGTTTCATGAGCCTTCCGATCCAGTTACCAGTAAGAAACGTGAAGTCTGGAAAGCTCTGATGGACTGTCCCTCTGTCACGACACAACAGTGCACAATGACATGCAGTATATTCTTAAATAAAATGATAACCGACATGAAAAAACACGAAAACCTGTAACTACTGACTTGATGGTTATCATTTTTCTGGGTATGATAGCGGAGTCCAGCTTCTTCATACGTATGATATTCCCAATCCACTGAAATTTCTCCGAGTTAATAAAAAAGATGGGCTGCTTCACGCTCGGGAAAATGTCATCATCCAGGGGAAACATCCAGGTGTCCAATGCAACTGCGCACCTGAAAACAAACATTACATTAATCATTTGGTCTCTTCTCAGAATTAAATTATGGGCTGGATGAACATTTGGTGCTATCGGGATAGTATTGGACTGATTTGTAATTACTTGTGAATGAGCGAGTCTTCTGATCTAACAATGCTGTAAATATATATTAATAATAGAAGGATATTTAGATGAGTCATTTCAGTACTCTTGTATTGTTTTTATTATAGTGCAAAAACAATCAAGTCGTTCCACGACTTTGAATGTGATTTACTCCTGAAAATCACTTTAAATGACTATCACTTTAAATCACTAAATTTAATAGTAACTATTTTTCAATAAAACATTGTCTAAACCGAGCGAATCCAACCAACTAAGATACGAAAATTAAGTTGAACAACTACTGTAAGGCTACTGAGTTATTTTTCACCACTGTCGTAAAGAAAAAATCGATTTGAAAAAAAAAAACAGGAAATTTGTCTGTGGTTTTCACAGCCATGACCTATCAAACATGGGCTAACCGCACTGACTGGAAACATACTGTTGCTGAAGCAGCCTGATTTTATTGATAATGCAACATTTGTATTCTTTTCAAAACATCTTTCACCCATAAGCATCTTATTTATTGGACACACTAGTCTAACACTTCATATTTTCAGTGCTTCTGATATGTTAACTGTTAGCACTTGGGCTCATTATTGCATCTAGCGTTCTTGTAGCTCAACTGGTATTGGGTTAGCAGCGCAAAGGTCGTGGGTTCAATTTCCAAGGAACACACAAACTGATAAAGTGCATTCTTTGAAATAGCGTTTAATATTTCTCATAACCTACTTGAATCGAACTTCCTTGCACAAACATTCGATTGCTGTCGCGCCGCCAAAGGAATGTCCCATAACTGCGATTCTGCACAGATCCATGCAATTCTGCAACACGGAAAGATGCGTTATCACTGACTCGCCACTCGCACACTCATCTGACACTTATTGTAACATTCACCTCCATCGTTGATAAATCAAACACGCTGTGTAAGACGTTTTCCACAGACTTTCCTGAATTTATGTCAAAGAGGATATTCAAAGCTCTGACGCACTCATCGGCTCTTTGCTTTACCTGGAACATCATAAGGAAACGTGATTCTTTGCATAAAAAGCAAAATGCTACCACAGATAGTTCTATAGCACTGATGCAGAACAATAATGTTTTGGATAGTAAACAAATAACCAGGACACCTAGCTGTCCTCTCGTCCATAAAAATACACTGTTACATAGAAACAGCAAACAAACAAAGATAGTAATCGGTTTTGAATCTGTTGTAGTCAAATGAGTTTGGAGTTCATTTTCTCACTTGTTTGTTTCTTAAAGGAAACTCGTCCTCGCCTGGTTTAAGGACTCTGTAGTACATCCACGCCTCCTGCAGATTTTCAGACACAGGCCTGGATATGTCACATGAGACATGCCTCTTTGTTCCTGGCTCCGTCTTTTCTCGGAAGTAAAAGGTTGCGGAGGCAGATTCATCTCTAAAATGAAAAGAAAAGCTAAATTAAACGCCAACAAAAACGATAAACTGTGTAACCCGTAGTCTAACCCATATTAGGTCACACAATACTGGTGGCATGGCTCAGTTTTATGATGCTTTTAATGTGCCCTTTTTGTCATTTCGGAGAACTAGTCTAAAATTTTAACTAGTTTAAAATCGGCTCCTAGTATTACAACCTGAAAGTTAGGGTGTCATTGCCGCTGTGGTCTTTTGTATGTTGTGTGTGAGTCAACTAGTCAACTTTAGTAAGAATGTGATGACCTAGTTTGTACTATTGTGTGCACACATCACACACACTGACTATTACAACATACAGGACCATTCATAATACAGAGCACGGAAAACCTTTGAACTGTGACTCTGATCATGTCAGTTTGCTTGCTTAGTGGTTCTACAGTATCCTGAGTACATAAGATCTAACATACTGGTACAACTAACACATGTTTGTGCAGTTAATACATTTCAGTCACCTGTGTTCCACAGCAGCTACAATGAAACCCTGGGAGGCTAGTTCGACACATATGGCTGAATACAGAGTCCTGAAAATACAACACATACAAGAACAGAGTGTCAAATACTGTGAAACATTCTAACACAGATTCATCTGAACGGCATCGTTATTTTTGCACCTAGCCAGCTAACAGGGAACGTTCTCAGAATGATGGCTAACGTTCTCTCAACGTCATCTAAAACGTTATTGCAGTAACGTTTGACGAACTTTTTTTAACGTTATATATATATTATATATAACAAAAATGTCATTCTTAGGGAATCAATGAAACATTTTCAAAATGTTACAGAATTAATGTGTGAATAATGTTCTTATAGCGAAGCAATAATGTTAACACAACGTCAAAAAACTGGACGGTTTGAACATTCCTGTAATTTAAAAAAAAAACATTTTAATGTTTTTGTTTATGGAAACATTTGGAAAACGTTCTTGCGGCATAATTTGTTTGCTGGGTAGATCTTTAAATAAACCGCACCTGAAAGCTCCTAATCCGTGTGAGAAGATCACAACAGGATATTTCCCGTCCGGTTTAAAAGGTGCGTTCCAGGCGGCTGGGATTCTACACGACCCTGATGTAAACAAACATAAGTCAGCAGTGTAAATGACTCAAGCAGAACATAAGCAATCAAGAAGGCCAAAACTGTATATTTACATGCTGAATTACGGTACTTGCAAAAAGTTCTTAATCGGATTATGTCTCTAAGGAAGTCTCTCAGAAGTGATCATGCGTTTTTAGGGCCCTATGTGTGCCACAACAACCACAAACTTCACTATTCACTACACAAACATAAGTCTGTAGGCAGGTTTACCAAAGAGGTAGTTGAAAAGTCTTTCACTTAGTGCTCTGTTCATTTTCATGAAATCCGCGAGGCCGTTGAAATACTCCCGGCACGGGACCCAGTCCGGCATTTGAGGATTATCGGATGCTTGGCACGGGTAGTAGAGTCTAAAAAACGTTCCCTTGGGAAAAGTGAAAATTATACATTCGTAAACATACATTTGCTGCCGACACAAAGACAACAGAAGAACCGCCTGAAGTCCAGCACACTTACCTGAACCGTGTGGCCCACCATCAGGTCTGTACATCCCACCTGGTGGGGTCCTTTTCCTGGCGGGATACTCAAGGTATTATTGTGTCCGCTTGAATTACCCATCGCGAGAACACCCAACCAGTTCCACTTACACATATATTTTAAACCTGAAAAACAAGTTAACCAGACTGTCACCACTCGTAGTCACAAGTTCTTCTCATGACCTCTCACCCATGATGTGAACAAACTTGCTAACACTCTGATAACCGTGCCTGACAACTTTTAACACAATGTTCGTTAATAACACAATCATAACACGTATCTGTATGTTATATTTCCGAAAAAGTGTCTGTTAGATAAAAACAGATTAGTTGACGTTCGCTTATGTGGACCGATCATATTTGCCACTACTGAATCTCTGTTACGTTTACTGTAAAGCTCATTTTTTACTGTACTCTTTGTCCTGAAACGTTGTTTATTTACAGCTTATACCGTTATTTATGTTTCTATTGTTTTAGGCTAAACTGTATTTTATTAGTAACGCTTATTTACAGCAATGCAAAACTACAAAAACGCGCTACATTAACAAAATGTCATTAAATTACAGCGACGTGTTTTGCATACATAGTAAAAGTTACATGCCATTCAAATCATGGTTTAATGATATGTAAAAATATGTAAAGACGCGTTAGGTCAAAAGCAACTAAACCAGTGACCTGAATAGGTTGTTTACTGGTTAGCCCACTAGCCGGGCTAGCACAACACCAACGTTAACTGTTTAAAACTGAACTAAACACCCGTTTTTCACGACTTACCCGACGCTGTCCTCGACCACTCATAGATCTTAACCAGCGTCAGCGGAACCAGCCTGCCGAACCGCAACATGAACGTCTACATCGAGTCCCCGCTGAAGCTCAAAGCAGGCGGAGTTTCGCCCTGATCCGACCCATGTGACAGAGATCAGACAGATGTGCTGATGTCAGATCAGTGTTACAGTGAAATGTGCTTCCGGGATTCACAGCCCGCATGTTTTCAAGCGCACTAGCTCGGAGAGTCGAGCTGTATGAGACGCGCTCCTGCAGGTATTCTGGGACGTGCAGTATCATCACACGGAAAGACTTTCTGAACCTTAGCGATGATTATCATAATTCAATAATTACACAAACTACTACATCGAACGCCACCAAACGTTTTGTACTTTATGCAAAACACGTATAAACAGTATACAACACCATTATTACTGGTGCAAGCATAACCAACTCTTATATGTATGTTATATATTTTATTTATATGTGTATGTTTTATTTGTGTGATATGTGTATCTTTTGTTTGTTTGTCTGAGTTTCACTCATTATAACACACTATAACGAGTGAAACCGCATATTATTTACAAGACGTGTTCCTTAAGTTATAAAAGCACACAGCTGTCAGCAGTGAGACACCTCTGAAGGTCTCTGATCAAAGACTAATCTCCTTATTCTTCTCCTTATGCCATCTTAAAGAGCTTGACTGGTCTTTCACTTCACTTATCATCAGTATGCTGTCACTGAGACTCCTTCTGGACCGTGCTGCCTGCGACACTCCATGCTGTGAGTCTGTATTCAGATTTGAAATGTCTTACTCATGCCACTTGAACTTATGCATTTATCTGCATGTCTGTTGTGAATGCTTTGAGATCGACTTTGTTCACGCCATGACTTTCAGATTCCGATTTCAACTCGCATTGATGGTAAGACGGTAATGATTTTAATTAATGACGTAAATCATTCCTATATGATTTATCTTCATGTAAAACTATTTGTTGTACATAGTAGGTATATTACATGTACACTGTATATAGCACGTTCCCTATTCCATACATTCTCTCTGACAGCAATGGGTGGATGTTTTCTAGCACAATTAATGTAAGATTTCGATGCATGAACAACAACATTTAAACATTTCACTTGGTCAATCATTTCTTACCAAATCAAATACGAAAAGTACAAATGCATTTTTAAAAGACACCGTTTTTATAAAGCGTTTCAGTAGCTCATTTGGTCGAGCGCTGTGTTTTGTCCAGAGTTGCTTTAGATAAAAGGATCCGCCAAACGCGTTAATGTAAATGTGATGAAGGGAATTTGAATAATCTTCCTTTTACACAGACCTGAACGCAAAAGGTGGCGCGCACCAGGCATTTGAAATGTACCGTCTAAAATCACGCGTTGAGTTTAAACCCTATGAGGGGTAAAAAAGATATCGTGAAAAGAAATCTGAAGCCAAATATTGCTCAAATTCTCTAATAACCTCAACCATTTAGATCATACGTATGTTGAAAAACACATGTATGTTCTATATATACATGCGTAAGTATACAATGTATATAGGACGCACAGTAGCCATCACAATAGCTGATGTATTCAAGAACAATGAAACGTACAGAACTTGCAGTTTCTGGTAGGTGCTGGTCTTCTGTGGGAGATCAACAGAATGGGCAGGTGTATCTCTGGACAGGCCGTTGTGTACACGGGACACATCTGTGGAATTCTGAGTGTAGTGATTGGTGGTGCTGCTGCCACTGTAGCTCTTACTGTTGCCATCATTGCTGTTATCTACAGGCAGCAGAAAAGCTTCTAATGCTGCACATGGAAGTGTAATTATTATTAATGAACGCGTTCAAAGTTGTTGAAACTCTTATCAAATATAAATAAAGTCACTTTATGATAAGCAACGTTTTTTTTATTAATGAATCATCTTACAATAACATGTTTTCTTTACTATACACGCTAACAGTTGCGTTATAATATATTGCGTATCTCATTTTTTTTGTTATACAGCTTTACACAAAAAAGGAAAGAGCTATAAAATGTTCCTGATATTTCCATTATCCTAAAAACACAACACAATGCAACGCAAAATTCAAAATGCAGGTACAACTGTAAAAAATCAGAAAGAAAAATTCCTTCAACCAAATATAGTAAATGTTGACCTATGTTTCGAGTGCGTTACACTGTACATTGTGTGTTTGTTTACAATGTAGACTTATCACTTTTATGTATTGTATTATATGTGGTACGCTCTTTGTACTGTATGTCTGGCTGCTAATCCACCAATCCAATTTTTTAGTCACATGGTTCAACTTTACAATATATTTTGCAGGCAGTTACAACGTTATTAAACACATTATTCATTACACAGCTGAAGTAACGCATAGAAATTCCCATGCCACTGGACCATGCGTTTCGCAGAACAGGAGCGCATATAAAACTAATCATACAGATAATTGTTATTAGGCAGGTCACTGTAAACAAAATCAGAACAGCATAAATTGTACACAGAATTTTATAGGGAAATTAATTAAACGCGTTTTAAATGAACAACAAAGGCAATGAGGTTAGGAAAAACTACAGATAATCTTGCATTGTACATCTTTCATAAGCTAATGTATTCAGATAGCGTTTCTTTCATGTGTTTTTCTTCCAATTTTAGGTCTGAAAAAGTACTTAAAAAGAACTTTATTCGTTTTTGTAGCTACTGCTTTATGTAGCTACTTCGTTTATGTAGCTACTGCTGCTGCTTTGAATTTAGAGGTGTGTCCAGGTCCTCTCATGTTTTACACGCCACATTCTGTAACACAAATCCAAAAAGAGAATTAAACACTGGTTCAAAACAGTGTAGATGAAGCTTCCCTCGAAAATAAAACCAAAAGCAAACGTTTACCTTTTGTGCAATTATGAGTACAGAGCATTTATTTTCCACTGGCTGAATGATCTTTGACTGATTTCTGGGCGTACACAATCTAAATAAATAGAATCATTTTAATTAAAGCATAGTTGTTTTCATTCATTTTAATAAACGTTAAAAAACGGGTGTTTTACTTACGCCCCAAACTATTCGTAATATTTCATCCCGGACCTAGAGTGAGAAAAACAGACCGATTGGAGATCTGTGGTTTAAACCACACAGATCATCTTAAACGTCAACACCAGTAAGACAGTACGTACCGTCTTTTCTGCAAAGCATCCTGTCAACAGGATGAAGAAACCCTGTAACAAAATGATACATGTTTACGTCCCCTAGTTTTGCTGTCACATTTCGAGTGGTAATATTTGTGTGAAGCAATACCTGGAGGGAGTTCACTACAGTAAATGCATAATGCACAAGATCCTTTAAAATACTGGTTTCAATGCTGTCCATAAAGAACACAAAGAATCCGAGCACCCACGTTCCACCGAACACAGGTGTGAGAAACAGAATGACTTTGATAACAGCTTTTGCTGCGTCTTTGTCTGTTGTTTTGCCAGCTTCTGCTCCAGATGGCTTTAAGACCGTCATGATGACCACCGCCATAGAAAACATGTTTACCAGCACGATGGTCCCAACTGGAAAGATGAAAGCATAAATGGATCCCACCATGGCTGACTTGTACGTAAGCCAGCACTGTGTTGTGTTGTAATAGAGGACATCTCTGTCTTGGCTGTAGTACACGTACGTAACTGCCACAGTCACTGTTGGACCGATGTAGCCGATGGTGAAACCGATGATCATGTAGACCTTCTTCCCAACATGGCTGAAAACAAATATGAGCTGGTGAACCAGCATGATGCTGAGGCAGAACATCCAAAAAAACATGGCCAGGAAGAAGTAATGCTTCGCCAATACCAGAACAAGACACACAGTGTCGTTTCGAATAGACGGGAATAAGGAAAGCACAAAGCTGCAGTGAGCCAGGAGCAAACAGAGGGAGATGTTGATCAGAGCCGTGTGCCGGAAATAAGACAAGCTGGATTTAACCACGGCCTTCCAGACCACACCCTCGATAATAATGTAGAGAATTAGAGAACAGATCGAAATTCCCAATCCAATGCAAGTGAACACTTCTAGAGAAGGATTTCTGACTGGATGCCTGGACATCAGCACGGTAAAGGATGTGAAATGATTGCATTCACAATAGCTAATGTTTCCAGGACCTTTAATGTACTCACAGCCCTGGGTTGACCATCTCTGGTCAGTTATGTTCCAGAACACACAATGCATGTCACCAGTAAGGTTCTCTTTAGTTTGGAAAGCCAGTCTGATGTTTACCGTCGGCGAACTGACGTTCTCAACCGTGGTGGACACGACCATGCAAGGAAACACGGCGTCCCCATAGCCATGTTTTGGTAGGCGGTCGGACAAATCCTGCATTCCTAAGGTCTTAATCATGTCTGCTGTCACATTCAGGCTGACACCCACGTCGAAAACACTCGTGTTGCAATCTGAGCCACTCCGGCAGATCTGAAGCTGAATGTTGGTAGAATTGTAACCGTCGCTGTTATTGATCCTGATTCTGTTGACGAGACCTTCAACCGATGACAGATATTGTGTGGCTAGTGCATCTGCCATCTCCTTGCCCCAGCTTACGCTCAACATACTGCTGGCTGAATCAATGAAGTCCTTAAGGGGAAGAGAACAGGTGATTTACATATGCAGTGTGTCAAAGCAAATGAGGCTTGGTTATGACATAAATGCTTAGCATTATTGTGAGGCACCGCTGAAGTGGTGGAAATGCTTACTGGCAGAAGGTTCTCGCCCAGTGGGATGTAGGCCGAGGCATTTTCCATAGTTTGAAAAACAGAAACAGCAGCTTTGACGTCACCAAACGTGTTGTCGTCCGCCATGTTGTTTTTTAGATTCTCAAAGAGTGCCGAGGCGATCTCTTGCGTGGCTCCTATTCCTTTTTCAAAATTCTGGAGGGGGATCAAAATCAGTGCGTTAGAATCATGCTTCCAACATCAGGTGGTCAGATCTTCTAGAGTGACATACCGCTGCTTGCAACGTCAGTGACTTCAAGGCTGTTTTGACACACAGAGAGGTTTCCTCTCCCCAGCTTTTTCCGGTGCACTTGCGTTCGACCGTGCCCTCTCTCCCTGTTGTATTGCAGTCTAGAACTGCTCTCTCGCCATCCTTCGTTTTGGGCCACAATCTCTGATTACTCACTTCCGACTCACAGAACTGATCACTGGCTGAAAAAAGTGACAAGTAAACGCTACATATGATGTTTTCTGTTGTGTCACTAGGACAGAGATTTTGTTGACTTACACACGTCGTCAAACGTTATTCCTACGCATTCATTACAGGGAGTTATTTGAGAACGTAGTATTTAATACTTACAGTATATTACTGGTATTTTGATCGTGGAATTTCGCTCCTGCTTCAGTGTGTTCTTTACAGTACAAGAAGCGTTATAGGAACTTTGCTTAGCTGTACAATCAATAGTGAAATTTCCTGTGTACTTGGTACTGCCGTTGAGCACTGTAAAACAGAGCGTTCCATTGACATCAGGGTTTGTTAGGGAAGTGTACAGTATATGACTCATGATTATTTGCTCTGTTAAGTATATCGAAGGCAGGGTAGGCGTATTTTTTCCAGAAACATTTTTTGGTATGCTGGTTAAAAGTCTCCTCGTGTCCTGATACGATGAGACTGAGTGGTCTAAAAAATGTACCTCCACATACATGTGTGAGCATGTCAGGGGAGGAGGCGTGGTTTTGGAGAGTGCCCCGAAGGGTCTTATGTTTTCAAATTGCCTACCGTACCTTTAAAAGTCACTCTAACATAGAATTAGAACCATCATCACATGCTGTTTTTAACACTTACCTTTTGAAGGCGATACCGTTGATTCCATATTTCCCAGTTTTAGTTGAACTATATAGGGTTCGATGCTGTTTTCGATCGAACATGAAATGGTGACGATGATGCTAGTTAGCTTAGAGCAATCTGCCGATGCCGGGCTTCCCGTCACGCTGATATCCTCGGGCAGCAGGGCGATCTGAATGGACGCGCGGGCCATGTGGGTTATGCTGCCATTGACAAAAAGGCAACTGTATGTTCCTGAAAAACCAATCGAAATCAGAATCAATAGATGAGAAGTTCAACAAATGAAACAATGCACGTTCCGTTGACGGATTTTACCGAACTCACCTGACCAAAATCCAGTTGTTTGCAGAAGCGTGACTGTTGACTTTTGTGCATCAATGCAGGATAGACTGACTTCCCTTCCTGGCCCCAGAGTCTGGGGATATTCATTACCTCTGCTAATCTGCCACACGCATCTCTCCATCCTGTCTAAACTGGCACAGTTCAGCTGTTGAGTCGACTGGTAGCGCACTTTTCCTGTAGGTGTTTCCATGTGAACCATCCCTATGAAAGATAAACACTGTCGATACTCTGACAGTGGAATGACAGACGAATAGATTAACAGTGGCAGTGATACTGCTGTGGCTGCAGCGTTTACCTTGTGATGTCACACTCAGACTATGAAAAGACGGATTAGCTAACAGTGTTGATATTATGCTTTGCACTTTGGGGGTGGAAAACACGGAGCCCAGGAACACGGTGAAATTATGCTGGTACACGTTTGGTGACCCGGTTTGACTGTGTGACAAAAGACTTCCGATGAGATTTCAGATGAATCTTTTCACATGACAATGCAACAAAACATTCAATATTCAAAAATTCAATACCGCTTCATGTACTTTCACATGCACTGTGTAACAGAAATGATAAAGATCGATATGAGAAACAATCATTTTAGGAAAAAGTATCTCACATGGGGCCATTCATTGTGAAAGAGCTGAAGGCGTTTAGCACACGAAAAGCAGGTTCGATCTGAAAAAGCAAACACATTTTTAACAGCTGAAGATGCTGTCTGTATATAGTCTGACATTTTACCTCGAGGAGTAGCACGTCTGTCATTATTGCATGAATAAATTTTGAGTCACTTCCGCAGAGTTTGGTTAAAAGTTCAGTATTTACTGTAGTAACTGATCAGCTGACATTTTCTGAGCAATGGCAACCCGACAGCTCAAATGATAAATCATTATTATAAACGTACAGTTGCGAATGTGGGTAAGGAGACTGTTTTAAACACTGGTCTGTTATGTACTTGCTGATATTTGTTCATTTTTAACCCAAGAAAGTTAGTCAGTAAATATGAAAGAGATTCGCACGCACCACTCCGGGGAAAGTTGATGAAGCTCCAGTCATTATGCCAAAGATCGAAACTACAATGACCAAAACAGCAGTTAAACAATCAGCATCGTTCTCCAAAGAACCTCCAAAGAACCATTAATGTACTGACATCAGCTTCATTGATTACATTTTCGGAGGGTGTTTTCTGTTCCACTCACCGTTCACTTTGGACAAACACAGAGGCGTGTAATCCGATATATTGGCCACGCATTTGACCACATTGCAGCATTTATTTACTGTGTCACAAACGTGGTTGCTCCAAACATAGTCTGTTCCACACCAGCACGTTGTATTCCGCCCAATTATTTCACACTCTGCAACAACAACGGCGAGTTCGCAGCATATTTAATCGGTTTTCACGTGTAATTCATTTATTATTTGTTCCGGCTCTTGCAGTTCACTCTGTGTAAAGTTTCTTTTCAGATAGACTTCACATAGACTTAATCTAGATTTCTAGATTAATAATCTAGATTTGATCAACATGACATCATGTGATCAAACGAAACTCAAAAAGAATAAACCTATTTCACTCATAATAGTGTATTGACTGACCTGCTGCTATTTCTGCACCTCTGATATTTATCCCAGGGGCGTTCAGAAAGATTAATTGCGGCAACAAATTTGAAACATTTAAGGTTTTGTTCCCCTCTATCGTGACTTCTGCCCAATAGCTGACATCTACTGACTCTGGAAAAAACAATTTTTTTTGGTCTATCATTTGCATATTTTAACCATAATAGATTTAGAAAACCAGATAACTAGTTGTTAACTTATTATAGAAAGATTTGTGAAACTTACCTTGACGTGACGTCTGTTGGGTCACAAAAAAAGTTTATTAGCTTAATTTAGTTCAGCTATAAACACGTGCTCTGTTATAAATGTTTGACTCATACAAAGGGATTCTAGACAAATAGTTTGCAACACAAATAGTATATTTATATAAGCTAGCAGTATGTAAATGAATGACTGTAGTGTGTTGCGTATAGACAGTTAAAGGAAGAAAATCAATGCCTTGATCATCAATAAGAAAGGAGTGTTTATCTAGAGAAAAAAAATGTTTATTTAGAGCATGCCTATAAATACAGCAGTCAGACAATTCCCAACTAACAGGGAACATTCTAAGAACATTGGCTAACTTTCTCTAAATGTCTAGATGCAACATGTGAGCTATATATTGTGTGTATGTATGTATGTATGTATATATATATATATATATATATATATATACCC
>JAZGTI010006042.1:0-24167 GCA_036877585.1 Botia kubotai | reverse complement strand
GAAACAGACAGCTGAACACTTTTGGGCGTGTTTTATCATCATTTTCTCCCACACTCCAGAGATATCAGACTCCACGGTCTCAAGCTTTAAGTCAGGATGTCTGAAGACACTGAAGAAAGCAGGAGTTATCACAGCAGAGTGAGTCAGGATGTCTGAGGACACTGAAGAAAGCAGGAGTTATCACAGCAGAGTGAGTCAGGATGTCTGAGGACACTGGAGAAAGCAGGAGTTATCACAGCAGAGTGAGTCAGGATGTCTGAGGACACTGGAGAAAGCAGGAGTTATCACAGCAGGAGTCAGGATGGTGGTTTACCTCTGTGAAGGAGTTCATGGAGGCTTTCTGCGCTCTGATTCAGGAGGGCCCACACCTCCTCTTCCTGCAGAGGCCCGCCCCTCACCTGCAGCGCCTCAGCCAGAGACACATGCATGGTGCCTGTGGAGGGACAAAAACATTTGTTATTCTAACACACTCGGTTCTTACACGCATCCCTTTAAATTGTCCTGCTGATCCAAATATAGCAACTAGTGAGGCTGAGTTGAGCAGTGCTGTAATGTCACAACAAACGTTCGTGTGGCATCAGGCCTAATTGTGAGGGTGGGGTCAGTGGTAAAATTGTTGGTCATTATGTCGTGACTTCTGCCCTGCTGCCACAGCTGTACAGACAAAGCACTGTAAACCCGCGGGAAATCCCAGCATGCTGTGAGGCAGAGAGACAGGGGAAGCTCTGGGTTTAGAGGATTACTTTTGAGCGGGCATTAAACGGGGCTACCTAAATACCATGCGTCACATTTCAATGGAACTGTGGAGTCAGATTTTCAAGTGAGTCAGGATATTATTGGGATGTTCGAGGGTCCCGTCATAGTTAAATAAGTAGTTCAGAAACCATAAATAAGGATATTATATATATTTTACATATGTAAACATATATAACAAATATATGCACAAACATATATAAACCCATCCATGTGACCACAATACCCTGTCTGTGACTAGGAGCTTCTGTTGGCATTTTAAAGCAGAGATTATTTCAGCAGAATATTCACAGAATACACAAAACTCGAAGTCTTACTTTCAGAGAAAACACCCATCAAGAAACAAATGACCTTCCACCCGAAACACTCACGGCCTCAGAGGGGCTCATTCCACATTACACACAGAAAGTGCCACAGATAAGCACATATTTATGCAGGAATGCATACTGGGGATTAGTGGCTCTCTAAATGAGGGAAACGAGGGGAGGAAAGTGTTTCAAACCCCTCCCGCATGCTTCATTAGCCCTTAGTGTGCAGAGCTGTCATATGCAGATCGTTTTCCTTTGTTATTCCAACACAGCCTCCGAATGGAATGTTTTCCCATTCTCAGTGTGTTGAATTATTGCCACTGATGATAATCATGTTAGTCAGGGTTTTATGCTCCAAAAGCAGTTTAGTTTAGTAGTTTACACAAACTGTTTTCTATCCCCTGAACTTTTAACATGTTTTGCTGCTGCACCTTTAATACTTCTATATGTAAATGGCCTTTAATAGCATTGGCTGACTTCTTGCTGACGGTGCTCATGGTTTTGATGTCAATACCGTAACTGTGTTTATGCAGCTGGATTTCTATATATGGACCAGGAGGAAACAGCATCATTAACAGACAATAAAAAATGTTTCATTTTCAAATGCTGTGAAATGAAACTTAAGTTCTTCAGACAGTGGAGAAAAAATAAACCGGAGCGAATTTGGAGCGAGCCGAGCCTTCTGGGGAAACCAATAAAATCAGTGTGGTCAGAGTTTTCCTGGTCACGGTTCAGAGGAATTTACAAAGATTAATCCAGGAAACATGAGATTGTCACAATCCTCACACCAAAGTTACCCATAAGAAATATTCCCACCCCGAGCGCAAAAACTGAGAGGAAGACGCAGGTTAAACAGACTGTTGAACAGCGCTTGTTTTGATTCATATTCCAGATGATAGTCACTCTGTTTTTCTCATAAATGCCTGAGAAGAGAATCATGATTTTAGCCAGTATTTTCCATTCTGTTGCAGTAACTTGTAACTTGGCAGAACGCAGACTGAGGGATAAAACTCTAGAAGGAATAGAGAGGCAACAGTTTCCAACGAAACACTAAAGACCGGCACAGAGGATGTTTTATTTTCTCTTAACATTAATCTGTGGTTGAAGCCGGTTAAATCATTTGTCGTTCTAAAAACAGTCTGATGTCAGTAAGTTGAGTCAAAAAATCTTGTAGATGCTTTTGCCAGGAGAAGGAAGAAACTTTCCCATAATCCTCTGCTGGGTCCTTTCACCCTGTCTCTCCTCTCTCTCTCTTTCTCTCCCACACTCAATCTCTGTTAAAATAAGGAAAAGCTGAGAACCTGGAACGCCTCAACCACATTTTTTCCAAAAACAGATCATAGCTTGAGACCCAAAATACTTCAATGACATCAAACAAAACCTTTTTAAGAGGACATTTGTGCTTCCTCCCATTTCAACGAGCAGTTCTCTGCTGTGTCACAACATAAAAATGCGTCGCAGCCTTGCAGGTCATTTCTGACAGCTGAGAGAAAACTAAAGCTTTTGAAATGCAAACAGCAGAACGGATGATTACTGTACGCAGGATCTGATGCAGGCGACTGGAAAGACCGGATTAATCTTTAGGTGTTTTCTGCAGTGAAAACAAATCGCACACATTTTTAGGTAGATTACCTTTTCACCCCGTATGAGTCACTAGTTGGTTAAAAGGAACACCCACCCTCTCTTCTTAACACCTTGTTACTTATTTCATCGCATCTCTTGTGCAAGCTCATCATGATTGCTTGTTCCCGAGTGAGTCTTCGAATCTTTACTGCACTCATATCTGGCTCTTAACTTCCTGCCATTTCTAGTAATAACAAGGTTGCCATGGGGACCAGAAGTACGTCAATCTGCTCCTTTATTCTGATTGTGTTGTGTCATTTAAGATCTTCAGCTGGGCGATATAACACAACCTCCTTTAAATTATTTCATGTATACCTTGATAATTATGCATTTTCTCTGAAAAAGGATTTTAATTAAGAGTGCAATAGAATTTTACATCTATATTATTTGGCAAATATATTATGAATATTGGATCTATCACCCAGACATAACATCCTCCCCCAGTTCTGATCTACTTCAGATGACAAAACCATTTATTCTTAAACATTTTGTGAGAATCTTCCTTTAACTCACACAGGGCAGCTCTGATCTGAGATCAGTGTAGGCGGGTGAGTTCCACAGAGGTTTCCTCCTCTCCCAATGGTGTGATCAGTAATTACAGAATCGCTCTGGAGGAAACCAGGAGCCTTTGGTTTAAAGCAGCCGCTCGTGGCTGTTTCTCAGGATCAGATGTGTTAACGTCTGGTATGTGTTGCGCTTCAGCTGAAGGTATAAGATGAACAACAGCCCTGTCTGACCTGAATCTTCTCACAACATACCAACTCATCAGTTTTCATCCTGGAAATCTAAAATATGCGAAGCATCCACAGAAAAGGTACGTACCCAAAATCAGAACTGTAGATGTTAAAAACATGCAGCTGTCTAACTGTGCTGTGCTTTTCAAACCTCCGATTTTTTTAACCTTATGGATGGTGAAGTCAATAAAATGTTACATACAGAACATTAACAGACATTAATAGCCAGAACCATATTTAGAGATCAGAGAAATCACAGAGATTTGGTTAAGTGGGCCACCCAGAACACCCTAGCAACCTCCCAGAACAGCCTAGCAACCACCCAGAACAGCCCAGCATCATCAAGTCTTTCTCAGCAAGTTATTATGTATCATAACACTTATTTCCAGTTGGACTTTTCTACTAAATGTTTGTTAAAAACAGTTTTTAGAATAAGTGCTGAGGCAGGAATGAATACAGGAAAAGCTGCTTTTGCAAAGCTTGATGTAGTTCAAACACATGGCGGGATGCAAAAGAGATTTCAGCACACGCGAAAATACACGTTTCAGCAAAACACTTCTAATGAGTGAGGTGAACGTAGCCGAACTAAAAACTGTGTTCGTCTGGAGCATAATAGCGCTCTGAACTGTGGTAAAGAGATGGAATTTCCTTAGTGGAGGCAAGCCAGAATAAAACAACACAGTGAAAGAGCAGAGTTAGTATCAGAGGCGGCTCAAAGGTGTGAGGGTGGGGTTCAAACCCCACAGCCGTCAAAACCAAGACTCTTGTTCAACTCGTTCCTTCATCCAGCAGGGAAAACATCCGTGTGAAAGGGATGAGCAGGAAACACTATTATTATTCTGAAAGTGCTCAAATGTGAACAAAACCATCGCGTTTGCTCTGCTGAACTATTTAAAATGACTTCAAACATATTTTATTATTTTTGTAAAGTTCTGTGCTAAAACCACAGAGACTCATCTACACAAGTGTCCCGTTCACCTAAATATTAGAAAAAAACAGTATTTACACAAACATAAGAGTAGACATGCTCATGAACTCTCTTACCCATAACCACCTGCAATCGTAATACAGTAATCCCATAATCCAGCAATAGTAAGTATTCACTAAAAAGGCTCAGGGCTTCTTTTCCACTGTCTGCCTGCTTTCAGATCCGACCAGTTTGGGGTTTCTCATAGAGCACCAAAGCCAAAAACAGACTTGAAGTTTGTATTTAAAGTTCTAATGTGTTGCCCATTTGAGTTACAGTCTAAGAAAATCATGTTGGACTGAATAAAAACACTGATCCCAGGTCAGAAATCTGTCTTCAAGAAGTTGTTTGTGCCGGATTACCAAAGCAGAATTCAACAACCCAGATATAAGCAGCGTGGAGGTACAGCCACGGACTGTGACGATGGCACAAAACAAAAGATACTTTAAACACACAGCACAAAAGAACACCAGGAATCGTATTGGCCCGTATAACTAGTTCTGGATGATTCAGACACGGCTGTGTCAGAAACATGTGTCTTCTCCTTCAGAACTAATTTTGTCATCTGCTAACCACACAGCACAGCTTCTGAAGAACGACGCGTGTTTATGTAGAAACGAAGCGGCTGGAGCTGTCATTAGATCAGGAGGAGCACCGCGAGATGTAAACCAACTACAAATGACCAGATTTCAGCTCTCAAATTAGAGAGTTAAACAGGTCGTGCGAGGATGTCTTGTTTTCTCAAAATCACGGCAGTGGATCTAAAATCACTGTACACAAACCTCCTAATGTTTAAAACAAACACAGTGGCAGTACCACGGTACAGTGCTGTTATCAGACTGTATTTCCTTTATACTGAATTCAGATTTCCACACTTGTATTCCAGTTTATGGAAAATCTCTATAGTGGATATACAGTCTCTTTGCCCTGACTGAGTTCGGTGACTTGTGGGCAACGCGAAACTAAACGCGCTGTTTAAAGACCGACAGCTCGTCAACTTTAAATCTGCAACATCAGGAGAAAGGATGCAGGAAAGCAAGCTCACCTCCCGAACGAGTAAACTACAGATCACAAACTTCCCTCCAGCCGCCAGCCAGTGCGCAAACAAGAGTCCGGCATCCCATCCGAGAGCAAACCTGACACGAACAACCAGCCCCGTCCCACTGGCAACAGGTTTAGTTCATAAGAAGCGTAAGATCCGTGATCTCCATAATAACCCCCGCAGTCCTCGTTACAGTGTGGTTGTGCAATCGTAAATCTTCAGATTAGGAAGACGTGCGTCCCAGTCCGAAAGGTTCGAGTCGCTGTCTCTCTCTCACTGCCCTGCTGCTGGCCGGAGAGAGAGAGAGAGAGAGAGAGAGGAGTAACTGCTGCCGTTCATTGGTTACTTCCAGCGAAGCAGGAACCACCAAACCAGCAACATGAAGCGTCTCTATAGAAACGGATGAGTGTAAGAGGCTGAGATTGTTACACGCGTCCACAAATGTGACGCGTCACCAGCAACGCGTCTGCAGTGCGCTGGTTTGTATGCAGATTTTATGGAGTCTTTACTTTCAAGTATTCAAACTCGTAAGATATTTAAATTAGGCGTCATCTCATTAATAATGCATATATTTGCATATTGTATTAAAAGTGATAAGAAACTTTTTTTTTTTTGTCCATTGAACGACAAAAAAGAATAATTGTATTTTCTACAGCAAAGGCTGAAACCAACGCTAATATAATATAATATAATAGAAATTGCAGATTTGGTCCTGTAGTTGCACAACAGAACTAATAGTTATAGTGAAGTGGTTTCACTAGTAGAAAGCTATATAAGAGGAAGTTTTTTAACGCTATATATCAAAAACGTTGTTCTTAGGTAGTTAGTGAAATGTTTCAAAAAGTTACAGAATTCAAAAATGTCTGAATAATGTTCCTATAACCAAATTTCTGGTTCTGGAAAAAGGAAGGGTGTGCGCGTTAGAGAAACAGTGAGTTAGCACCACTCATATGACCAAAAGGAGAAAAATGAAGTTTTAAGCCACAAATAACAGGGTTCCAATGAACCGAATGTCACTCTGAGGTAGCGTGCTACAGTCTTGACATTTTCTTCCTCCAAAATCCGGTGAAAGGCAGTATGAGGGCTATTTTAAACAGACCGCAAGATTTTTGTTTTCGGGCCTGGTGTGCCCACCTCCAAAAACAGGGGCAAAAGAAGGAGGAGATTAGACAGTGCAGGAGGCCCCGAGGAGCAGGATTGTGAGGAGAGATCAGAATATGGGCAGGAAAACATGAGAATGCCTGTCAAAGATGATGACATCAGCAGTACAGAGCACAACAGAAGGGTTCAGGAAGTGAAAAATCCGGTTTATTTACTATATAGAGAATATGATCTTTACTGAATTACAGTACATTCAGCCAGTCAGCCAGTCTAGATTGGTGAGTTTGGTAATTGCTTGCCCTCTCTTGCACTTTTGCTGCATCTCTGAGAATTGAGTAAAGCAGCCTGTCCCAAACAGATCAGACTTCTCTACAAAACACTATAAATACAGAACGTTTCTGAGACAGCGAGACCATCAGTCGCTCGATACCAGCGAAATGTTGTTATTTTGCTCCCTTAAGACCCAGCAGTCAGCAGGCGCTAAATCTGATTAAATCTGTCTGATCTCGCATGCAGACTTTGAGTTCCCTGAGGTTTAAATATCATTTTCAAGCAGTATTACACGTACATGCAGCTTTCAGACCAAACATGGCTCGCAATTTCTTCTGGTGGAAATTTTCTGTTTTCTTCTGCAGTTTATTCTATAAAAAGATCTGAAGATCTGCAATCGTTACCTTAAGAAAATGTGATTAGATATAATCTGAATCTATAAAATATCTTTTCAACTTGGCAGATGTGTTTATTCAAAGCAATGTACAGCAGCCACGAGCTATACATTATATTAGTATATACATTCTCTGGGAATCTAGCTCATGAACTTTGCAGCTACATGAAAACAACCTAATTTATATTTAGGTTAGTTCAGATATTTAATATTTATATAATAGCATGTTACCACACATGGCACATTTCTGTAGGTTTCCTGACCAAATGTTTTTACAACTTTTTATAATAACGTTTTATAATTTAAAACAGTATCTACAGCAGATACACACTGAGGTTCAGTTATGTAGCGTTATGTTCTGTTATGTCATCTGATCATTATAATCACCATACACTTTATTTATACAGTTACATACATACATACAACATTATGTATTTGCAACGAGGCAAAATAATATACTCATCTGAAAATCATTGATGATAACAGTGATATGCGTGTTTATGTAAACATCAGTTTAATACAACTGCAAACTGTTTCTCATTTCAGAGGCAGAGTAATAAAAAACATTTCCATAACTTGTCAGCATCTGAATTTGTATTAAAATGACGATGATTAACGATCTGTGTTGACATTTGTTACAGTCCACGTTGCAGCGATTAGCACGCTATATTAGATTTGGACAGTGTTTTGCATCTTAAGAGCCTCAAGACTCTCAATTGCTCAAATAAACATACAGTTTAACAGACACAGCTTATGCATAATTCAAGCAGCGTGTTGATAAAGTGTTCTCTGAAGGGCAAATGAAGAATCGAGAAACATCACTGAATAGCTTATCAGCATCACTCAGCAGTGGACTTCAATAGTGAGGAGTCAATTGTCACTTTGACAGGAAGTAATAAAGTTTGACAGCTTCCTTCTGCACAGGACTGCGTTGCGTCTGTATTTGTAATGCGAGACACGCCCTCTAGTGGAAGTGCAGTGACATTTTACCTTCACTGTTTAATCTAAAGCTATTTACAGTTCGCTGTTTTATTACATCGTGTGTTTCGTCAGATCCGAACCCATGACCATGAACCTGTGACTATATTCATCTATATTAAATGAATAAGTTGCTGTGCAGTTTGCATGTAAAGACAGATCATATCATATAGATAAATTGTGTCCGTTTGTAAATTACGACCAGCGGTCTTATTCTTGAAAATAACCTGTTATTGAAGATAAATACCAAGATTGTTCCCAAACAACAATTTTAGGTTGTAATAATGTTTCCATCAGGTACGTTAAAAGTTTTGTTTTGAAAGTTCTAGAGACGTTCAAAACGTCTAGTTTTTTAGACGTTGTGTTAACGTTATTGCATGGTTATAAGAACATTTTTCAAACCTTTTATGAATTCTGCAACTTTTTAAAACGTTTCACCAACAACTTAAAAATAAAGTGTTTAATGTCAAATAACATTTAAAAAAAAAGTTGTACTAACGTTACTGCAAGAAGGTTTTTGAGAACTTTGAGAGAACTTGTAAGGACTTTAAGCAACGTTCTGAGAACGTTCCCCGTTAGCTATTACCATCCGAAAGGACAGTCATGAAATATGTACCTGATTCTCTTTGAAAACACTGAAAGCCTTTTATGAGCCAGACTGGAGATCATCTCTCTCACCGTGTGAAGCAAATCTGAGAGACGAAAATACAGCAGTGAGAGATTAACTGCGCAGGCATGAATCCAGACAGCATAATATTTCTGTTAGCTTTCAGCTATACCAGCACTGGTTTGTTAGTGACGTTCAAATGAATCAGAAAATATCCTTATAATTATAATAATTACGTTAGTTACAGTCACAGCATGAAGCTAGAACATACACGATTGTTAGAACCGAACTAAATAGTGATAAACATCATTCTCTAACCAAATATATTGATACAAAAGAAAGAAACATGTTCAAAGAATGAATCAGTGAATCGATGAATCAGTGCTTCTTTTGAATCGATTCGCTGAAATGACTCGGATGCTCTGAGATGCTTGTCGGCTGTTTTTCTCTGCCCGCCTCCAAACGCCCGGTCGGCGGTCACCAATCTACTCGCGCGAGATCAGTGCGCCGCTCCTCTGAATCTCCTCACCCCTATGAGACTCCCCTTGGCTTTGACGTCATCACGTGCTCCCTCCGGTTGCCACGGCAACCCGCCTCCCGCACCCCCCTTTCCCATCCCTGCGCTGGTAGGATCCATTATGGTACATGCAGCATCCTGCAGCACAATGGTCGCCAGACGGTGAGCGCGCAGTGATTCAGCATCGCAAATCAAGCTTTAATGCTTTTGTTTTCATTTCATCAGCGTTTATTTCGTTGTATCATTTCCTTTCGTCCTCAAAGTTATCTTTAAGAGCGTCGCCTGTCGGGATGTGTTGAACAGGACTGGACTGGCACCGGACTGGGATCGTCGGACATCTGGCACGGAATGGTAGGTCGGTGAGGGATGTTGATGCGGGGAACCTGAAGGGTGGGGTGATGCATATTGATTGCAAAGGTTAATGAAGTCGATGCCGTTGTGGCAAAGGACAACAAATGATCGGTCACGGTTGTCGTTGAGCACGGGAACGATCAGAGCCGAAACGCCGGAAACGGACAGGACGTCTCCCGTGTTTATGCGATCTGAGCGCGTGAGCCCATATCCATCCATGTTTTTCTCCTGCATCACTTGTCGACCAGCATCACACTGTACGTCCTGTTGGATAGCCTGTCTTTGTTGGTATTTGGATTGACATCATCTGAATTTATTTAATCTGCAGTCAAAACACTATAAAACAATTATAGAAAACAGATTCGTTTGTGAGCTTTTTGCGTTTCTATTTGTGGTTTATATCCAGTATGGGATTATTTTGTAATTAAAAAATATGTAGTTTATTTGACGTCACTTTTGTATATGAGGACTATGAATTTCATATCATAAGTCTTATCTGATATGTTTTGAAAGTGCTCTGGAGTCCTGGGGTTTGGGGGAGGGGGGTAAGGATGCACCTGGTTGATGCTTTATCATTGAGCACCAAACAGAAGGAGCTGATGTGTAAATCACAGAATTCATGTACTAATAATGATTTTAATTGTTTTTACTTGTATCATTTATTCTCACTTATGGTTAAAAATCATATGCAGTTACAATTAAACATCTGTGCCGTTGTTTTTATCCAGTGGTACGTGTCTTTTAAACTTCCCATTTTAATTCAGGAATTTCTGAGTGCTCTGTACAAAATGGGCAGTTCCTGCAGGGCTTGACAAAATAAAACCTGAGCTTTGATTGGTGTATCTGTGCACCAATCACACTTGTACCATCTCCCCCAAAAGACCCCATATGGGCGATCAAGCTTTTCCATTGTGTCTGTATATTGGCGCTCGTGCTGAGCTCAAACTTCAAGGGTCGAAGGTCATCCTGATCATGTGCTGACATTTAGAGAGCTTGAGTCTTTAATAAAGGTAACGAGTCAGCATATATTAAAGGATAGTCTTGAGAAACTGCATAATCCCAGCTAACAGGGAATGTTCTCAGAACGCTGGCTAACATTCTCAGAAAGTTCTCTCAAAGGTTTTAAAAACGTTCTTGCCGTGATGTTGGTAGAACCTTTTTCTAAGTTATATATCAGATATCGAACATGTGGTTTTGAAGTAGCGAATGGAAGGTTTTAAACATTTTACATTTAAAAAATGCTTGAATAATGTTTCTATAATAATATTCTAGTAATCCATAATAATGTTAATGCAACATTTAAAAAACGGGACCTTTTGAATGTTCCTTAAACTTTCAAAATGTTTTTAACATTTCTGTTACTTTATGGAAACATTATGGAAACATTCTTACCACCTAACGTTGTTGGTTGGGATGCGGCATGTGACTTGGATGGTTCTGCAAATTAAACCCAGCCCTGCGAGACGGTCACTGTTTCCCAGTGATCTGCCTCTTAATATTCACCAGTAGGAAAACACTGTGTCTCCCAGTGCAGTCAAAAGAAAACTGAAAGCTTGTCATTTCTGTGCCAAGCCTTTAACTGCTGAATGGTACCTGGTAAATGGAAGTGTAAGGCGTTGTATGTCCAATACTGTAGGCAGAGGTAGATGTATTATCAATATTTGTTGCTTGCTTGTTTGTTTGCTTTAGTCATGTAGCTTTTATTTGTACTGATGCTCAATCAGTGTTTTTATGAGCTTAAATGCTTTATTTTAAAAATACAAATGACATGTTTGAAAAGGTCGTTGTCTCTAAACGCAGCTGTTGAGGAGCTCACTGGGACTGGACGATCTTAGAAAAATCATTTTTCTCTCTGTCATGCAGTGAAGGGAAAGACCCACTTAATATTGTGTGTGTTGGAGCGAGTAGCTGGCCCATCTCTGGCTGATTGTGTTGGGATTAGTGGACCACAGTTAAGTCATCCCAGTGTTGAAATGTTTCTGTCGCCGGTCCACATTATGCAACGAAATCTGTGTGTTACAGACCTAAGCTGTTTGTAATGAGACAGTGGAGAACATCAGTGGAGAACATCAGTGGAGAACATCAGTGCATCAATCAAGGAAATAAAGTAAAAATGTTATTGGAATGTTATTTTAAACATACCGGTGGCAGCATTCGAATCTTAACCAACCAATCTTAGCTTGTGTTTTGGCTTATTTTCAAGGATGTTTAAAGAGGTCATTGTCCTTTTAAAGAGGCTTTATTAATAACAATCATACAGTCATACTTGGAAGATTCTCACTGTTTTAAATGCTGTATCACAGGCAGATTTACCATCCGGCTTTTTTTTATTCAGTCTGCTTGTTCATTTATTCATTGTTTTTTAGAATCATGCTGACACTGTGGATCTTGCTCTTTTATTGGATTTGAGTTCTGAATGAATGGTCCATAAATCTCTGGGACTTACTGCTAGCTTGTGTCCAGACGTGTGATGGATGATGTCATTTGCTGGTGGCCATGTGGAGTGACAGGATGCTCATTAGGCATGTAATTATGCAAGAGTAGGGGCGTGGCTTTAGGCAAAGCTCCACCCTCTCACAGAGCTGACGTGACTGTCCTTCTAAATGGCACAATTCCTGCATGTTCAGAGAAACATAAACCGCAACAAGCAACCGCACACTATTTACAGCGTGAAACGGTTTCATGCTTTTCATTTACATTACCGTGGATCTCAGCTACACCCACAGGCATCCCGAAGGTTTTGAAGAGGTTTATCATGTGTTTTTTTGTCCGTGGTTAAACAATGTTTATTTTCAATGCTGTTGTGTCTGGTGAAATTTCAGCCCTGGAGGAAAATGTTTCCGGTTCACACTGATAGGTTTGAGATATTTCAAACGAAGGCAGCTGGGATTGAGTTTGATCGTAGCTGCAGGAAACAAGAACAAAATCTTTGACTCTACCTCCTGCTTTTCACTTTCATGTCTGACCTTCCTGCTTCACTTCAGAAGGGAGACATCCAGACTTTTATCAATCAAACAAAGCTTTCCTGCCTTTAGATGGACTGTGTTAGGAAATATAACAAATCATTGTATTATAAATACCTTGTGTGGGGTTGAACTACAATTCCCATAATCCTTTTCTCCATGTGCTTCCCTCCCTATTGGGAGGCCTCCATAGGTCAGAGGTCTTGATTGGACAGATGGCGCTGTGATTGGTTTGGGGTTTGTTTATATAATTACAGAACTGTTTATTAGATGCGGTCTCCAATTTGTTCTTATATAACCAAGTCTCTCAACAGTAAATCCACTGCATAATCAGAACAACCTAGCAACAAGGGAAACATGTTAGGGAAACATTCCTACAACCTACAATTGTTAGCTGGGTATGTGCATTTGAAGGGAGAGAGAGAGACTCAGAATGATGAAGTAAGATGGAGATTAATCAGAACAAGTCTTGAGTTCAGAGAGAATGCAGAAAGAGGTGTGAGAGAGCTGGAGGGGTCACGGCGTGAGGAGCGAGACAGCCCCCGACGTCCAATATGATTTAACCTCATGCTGATTAGGGAGGAGAGAAATGAATGAACAAGTATGTTACTGGATAGACTCAGCATGTTGCCTTCTAGGGAGAGAGAGAAAGAGAGATGGATGAGGTAATAGACATAGATAGACAGACATTTCCCCTGACATAAACCTCCCGCCCCAGAGCCTGTGTGTGCACTGCTTTCAGTCCTGTTACCGCTTTCAGTCCTGTTACCGCTTTCAGTCCTGTTACCGCTTTCAGTCCTGTTACCGCTTTCAGCCCTGTTACCGCTTTCAGTCCTGTTATCGCTTTCTGTCCTGTTACATAAATGTACATTTATTTACACATTACACATACATTTACGCATTTGGCAGATGCTTTTATCCAAAGTGACTTACAGTGCGTTCAAGCTACACATTTTATCACTATGCATGTTCCTTGGAAAACTATGTGCAATAAATTGTTTAGTAACCTGATTTTTTACTACGACAATGTTAGCACTGTAACACAATCGTTTAGATATGATGTAGCTAAAGATACTGTATAGCCCAAGCACATCAAATCATATTCAAACCCGGCATAATCCTGACATGAACGTTTATTGGCCGTGCTCATATCTAGTGCTCAGATCTAGTTTAGTCTTTCTTTACATGTAAACATTCAGATCTGAATGATCTAAATGAACTGTTTTCATCCTGTTTCACACAAGCGAGTGAAAGTGATCTGGCTTCATGCCACTGTAAGCTGTGATGTTTAGCTGAATGAATATGTTGGGCGATGATTACAGGAATTCTGGCTTCTGGTTTCTCACAGCACCATGGACAGAGAGAAAGAGAGACAGAGAAAACGAGACAGAGAGAGAGACAGAGAGAGGGGGGGGGAGGAAAAGAAGACATTTATATGACGCTTCTAAGCTGATTTATGCCTCAAGTGTGCAGGAGAAAAAACATTCACAGTATGAACACCACAAGTGCATAAACACACACCCTAAGACCTGTACACACACACACGCACACACACACGCACACACGCTTTTTCTCAAAACAGATTAACAGTAGACCGCACAGTGAGACCAATTGTAAACATTTGGAACTTAACCAAATACCAGAACTGGGATTTATTGACAAGATTTACTATATATTTTGAGAAGACGATTTTAAATGGTTTATGATTATGTTGCTTAATGTAATCTTACATGTCCAAGTCCTAACCAGGCCTCAGTTTTACACTAGACAAACCTCTGAAGTGAACGAATGGACAGGTGAATTCTGGATCGTTTTCGTTTCCGCAGAAAATACACAACATGGCCTGACATGAGTCTGTCTCTCATTCACTGTCTTTCTGTGCATGTGCTCAGACTAAAAAACAGGACAGAGAACGAGAGAGGACCTGAACACACACAGACACACAGATACTATTTATAAATATTAGAACTTAATAGGAAGTTCCTCTGCATTATTATCGATAAGACAGTGAACTGTTTATCCGCAGCCATGAGACGTTACTGTGAAGGGTTTATAAGTTATTGGAGGTCAGTGGCCTAATGGCTGGTTTTAGATAGACGGAGAGAGAAAATGAGAGCAACGATTTCTGAGCAGACGGGCATCGACCAGCTTGCTGTTATGCCAATGTGATGGAATCTCCCGATTGGCTGCGTGGGCTCGGTCCTTCAGGGATGCTGTGCTGTGATTGGCAGACTCTGGAGGGAGACCTCGCTGTTGCCACAGAAAGAGGATCTGATGTTCACAGAACAGTGAGTGACATTTACTTCTGACACTTACAGAATCTGCCATTGTGAGCTAAAAATGAGTTTTCAATTCTTCTGTTGTCATCTGGATCAAAACAGCACAGCTAGACAAATGACTGACAAGATAATATGAATCATAGTGTTGAGAACACAGTGTGTTGACTTCTTGAGCTTTTGGGCTGTTGCTAAGAAACTCGTTGAGTCACTGCAGAAAGTTTCACAACATGATGAACGCTGGGATTAAGAGAGAACGCTTGACTAACTGTTTGTGGGCGGAGTATGTTGTTTACTCCGCCCACGCGGTGCAGGAATCACTCAGACGCCTGTCAAAAGTTTGCGTCTCACTCAAAGGTGTCACTCAGTTTCAGTTTGTAGGAAGCGGCTCTATAGACAGTCTGAGGCAAAATATCAAAAGAAAACGTGTTTTTCTCAAAGCTCAGGAGATCTGACCTCAGATATTTCTTCTGAAATTGCTTAGGGGAAATAATAACAGAAACAATCCAGACATTAAAATACATTTAAGAGTCTGGAGGGGTAAAAATAACAGATTGTAGCTAAAATAATATGAATTTGGGTAAATTTGGTGAGTGAAGTTTGAGTTAATTTTGAAATCTTTAATAATAATGATGTTTAAATGCAGCAAATCTGAGCTCAGTCTGAGATCTCGTCTGAAACTAGTGAGATATGTGAGATCCATTTCTCTCATGAGAAACATCTGAGATGTAGGAGACTGAAACAAACATTTCCATTGGCTCTCTATTAATTCTCATGCAGAAACATGTGTGTTATTAATGAGATCTCATCTGTCATTTTTCTTGCCCTGATGTAAAGTGAAATGACCAATAGAACGAGAGAGAGAAAATACAACTTCCTGTTTCTGAACCAATGATCAGACATCTTTCTGCTCTGTGGTGTAAGGATTTGTTTATTTTTTTATAATGTACTCAGATTCTTAACATTAATTGCTCCTTGTCTTCCAGTACCATTCATTTATTTAATATATGACTATTTATTTTCCTACTGTTTATAAGCAGCTATTGGACCTTAATGTAATAGAGTTTGTAAATTAAATGATGTAAAAATGGAGATAAATTACGGGATTACATGATGTCCACAAATAAGACTTCATGCCCCAATGACAATCTGCTGTTCACATTGGACAATCTAATGATCAGTCATGCACAGGGTCAGATTGTTAGATTAATGTTGAAAACCCAGGTCACAACCCCAGACCTAATCCAGATCTACTGGGGATTGTAGATTATATATTGCAGGGATTTTGGAGTTGGAAGAGCACATACGATACTGATATAATCCAGCTGTTGTATTCACAGCCTGAGTGCCTGTGTTTCTGTTAACAGAATGAAACAAAACAGTCAGTGTCTTTAAAAACACAAGGAACATGTTTTAAAGGAAGAACAGAGGGTCAGGGTTGAACGTTGATCTAATTCTTGCCTCCCACCCAGTGGTAAGAATCTCAAATGAGATCTCTCTGCTGTCTAAGAGAAATAACAGAGACACAAACAAGATTAAATGAAAAGCAAATGGTCATTTCTCGTCATATTTTTATTTGTGTCTTTTTCAGGGAATTTTAGGAGAAACAATCTAACATGGCAGCAAAATGTTGTTTATTAATTTTTGGCACAGCTTCATGTGAGAAGTGTGCTGATAATACTGAGGTAGGCATCTTACAGAGCGTTTGTTTCCTGTACCTAGATGTCTACACTCTTTAAACAATGAAAATGAAAGTGCGACAATTAAAGAACTGTAGATGAGTTTGTAGAACAACACATGAATGCACATTGTGATGGAAAATCATTACAGCATTTCGCTCTCTGTACGCAAAGCTTCTACAAACATCTTCTACAAGCTTCTCTGAAGTCGGGAGAATTACACTGAAACAAGCAAACAGAGTGAAAGCATATGAATCAAACCACAGGAAAACAACAGCGGAGGAAAACTGATTATTAGGTATTACTTAGCTATTTGAATAAGGACATACATTACCCTAGACTTCTATTGTTTTATATACAGATAATTATAATTACTAAAGACTAACCCTATAGACTAATTGTAACCTAACATAAATCAAGAATATAATTAAACATGTAATTACGTAACGTTTTTGCTTTTGTGGGAATCCTCTGTTCTCAAATGGAAAATGTGCCACGTTTAGCTCATGTCTCTGAACACATTGTACATAAGACACGTACATACACACAAGCACATACACAGCTGAGAGAGGGAGATAAACATCACTACTCTTCCACTTGACTCAATTATGTGCTGGACTCCAGTAATACACTCCAGCCAACTGCAAATATTCCAGCAGTGTGTAATTATTGTAATTAGTGAGTGATGACTGCCATTGATTTGACAGTGAACAAACACATTACAAAGCTCAGACTGCAGTACGTGCAGCCTGTGTGTGCTGCTGGGTTGTGTTTAGAATAGCACACTACCATTACTACATACTACTGCAGTATTTACTGTAGTATGTATACTGCGCAGCATACCCATTTACTTATGCATGGAAACTGACCTGGCGAACTAGCATGGACCCAGCTAACAATTTTCATATTCCATTATGTAAGAAAATTGCTAAAAATGTTATTGTGAATGTTCTAAGAACGTTTTAAATGTTTAAAATGTAATGTAATGTTTGAAACGCTCCACTAACAACTTAAGAATAACATTTTTGATTATATGATAATGTTACAAAAACGTTCTACTAATGTTACTGTAAGAATTTTTTGATAACTTTGAGAGAACTATGAGAGCGCTTTGAGAGAATGTTCTGAGAATGTTTCCTGTTAGCTGGGGAATTCATTCCTCTGGACAATTTCTTTCCTAGTTGTTCAGCATGTTTGAAAATGAATGTAGAATGTGTTTGTGTGTGTGTGTGTGTGTGTGTGTGTTTGTGTGTGTGAGGTTTGACTGCAGAACTGCTGAATAAACCCAGAGCAGGTCTGAAATCAGGTACATTAGGTGAGAAACGCTGAGGGGTTTAATAACACAGTCAGCACTCATCTGTCGTTGGTTCTGACTCACTCACAGCTCGACTTTTACCTCAGAGCACAGAGCAAACAAAAGTCCAGCAGCATTTTCAAATGAAACCAACACAATATGTAACGTTTGAATATTGGGCCACAACCTTAGTAAAACAACATAAAATCAAAACTTACCTCATTTGCTCCTTATAAAACTCTTAAACCTCTCAGCTCTCTGTATGGAAGTGTTTGTTCATGTAAAATATACAACCAAATGTGGTTTAAATCATTTATTTATATCAATTAGTAAATTACTAATCTGAATGTATATTTATTCTGATTGGCTCCCAGCGAGTAGTGTCAGGGTGAAGACAGTAATGACAGCTCTGGAGATGCTAGCTCTTCATATTAGCATTCAATGCTTACTGCCCTAAAACCAGCAGACATGATAGATTAATTAACCGGAACGTTCTCACCATGTTTTCACCAGACTGAGTTTCAGAGATAGAGAGAGAGAGAGAGAGAGAGAGAGAGAGGGGGGTGGAAAGTTGTGGTGATGTACACTCCCCATCTGTCGGGTCTCAGGGATGATTATTCATTGTTGCTGTGTCTTGCCTGTCTGTTCTCCTCAGTATGGCTGCCACATATACTGTTTCACCTGCAGTCTGAACACTTTACAAAATTAGCCTCTTGCGTGCCACTTGTGTGAATGACAGATTTCAGCATAATAGCGATACACGCACACACGCATTAGTGTCATGAAGTCAAACTGTCAGAAAGTCCAGTGCTTTATATTAGACCAGTCTGATGTTTCTCAGGTGTGTGTGTGTTGTATGCATCAGACGTTTAGTGATCTGAGTGTGGGCGGTTTGTGGTGTTCTGTCTGAGACTACATTCATGTCACCCACTGAGAAGTGTGAAGGTCAGCTTTATTAAATATCCTGTTCACCCTCTTTTATTACCCACAATCCTCTGCACACACTGCACGTTTAACCCACAATTTCTTTTCAGCACTTGTGTGATTCGGGGTCTTATCTCCAGGCATCAGTTTTATTCCTGTTGTCGTCTCCTCACTGGAACCCTCAGAATCACACTTTCTGCTGTCTGCTTGTATTCTGTTGTTTGTTAATGGTATATTTACACTCACTACTTCATCACTCTTTTATCAAGGTCACTCATCTGATCTGGGTTTGATTTATCAGGTCTGTTGCTCTGACCTGGCAGAACGCTTCTCTGTTTTAGATTATATTTCTGCACAGCTGAGCCGTGCTGTGTAGTATTTACTGACTAGCGAAGCCACATTGTGTGTATGACGACGTTTATCCATGTTTATCTAAGCAATCAATGATATAAAGTAAAATAAAATATTATAAAATATAAAGTATAATAAAATATAAGTAAAACAGTAAAATATTATGTTACTATGGAAACCACAAGCTTAGGTGACAATGGCTGTTGAAATCTGCTCACAGATGTTTTCACAGACAGCTGTATGTCTCGAGAGTAACAGCCGTGTCTCTGGGTCATCTTCTGTTCTTGCTACATCAGTTTGGAGACAATGCTGTACATGTATTGACCAATTTTGTTACCGTGGTAACGGACCGTTAGAACATTCTGATCTTTTACTCAATGTAAGCGAGACACAAGCAGCAAATGAAGACGCGATTCTCAAATCATCACAGAGCTTAAGGGCACTAAAGTTTTACTATAATGCTAAACTTTACAGTTTCATTTTCTGTCATATTTAAAAGGCACTGCTTAACATTAACATATGGAAACTTAACTCATTGTACTAAAATGATTTTTTGTAGAGCTGTTTGGATGTACATTATGAAAGGTGTTATATAAATAAAGTGGAACTGAATCTTTCTGTATTGATCAAGTTAACAGACCTGTGGTGCACTGATGGTAAAACACGACCAAAACAAATAATGAAGTAAAACAGTCATTAGTGAACAACACCCGCAAATGACTGTTCCAGGAGATATTTAGGGTGTTGATTTAAACATTATCCTCTTTCTCTCTCTCTCTGAATTACAGTGTATATTATATTGACTCATTATGTGTCAGTATGTAGGATGTCATACAGCTGTATCATATCCCATAATGCTGTGACTCTCAGAACTATACAGAATCACCTCAAGTGATGTTTACATTAAACCCATCATCTATACACTTCTGTCTAAACCTCAAACCACAGACCGTACATGACGTGGGGTTTTAATAGAAAGCACAGAGACTGATAGTTCATGGTGTACCAAATACTTTAAACAGTACACTGTTTTTAAGACTGTAGCACATGAGCAAAAGGTTTTATTCACTGTTAATTTGCATTAACTAATGAATCGACGAATGCGTTAACTCAGGTTAATACATACAACATTATGGTAAAGAATTTTCCAGATATGTCATTACTGGTTATATTGCAATGACAGTCATAGCTGTCAGTTGGTGCGTCATTCAGCTGGAACGGTTCTCTTTGTTACTGCAGGCCGAGATGAAGTCTGGAAAACACTAATGAATATTTAACGTTTATCCGCAGGGCTTCAGTATCTTTAAAAGGCAGAGTGCACAGAGCTCACCAAAGCCCCCCCCAGGGGAAGAATACAGGAAACGGATCAGGCAGAAGAAATACTGAACATACACACACACAAATGAACATACTGTAACTTCTGCATGACACTGACCGTTCTTAGAATGTCTGTCCTACTCAAACACATACACATAGCTAATGCACAGATGCTCGCCGCGTCTGGAGCGGTTACACACACAGGGCTGGGTTTAACACATGACAGACATGAGAGAAATATTTGTTGTTTATCTCAGGTTCCTGTTACGCTAGCTCACTCACCAAAGGAGACCTTTATCTGCCGAAATCCTCCAGAACGCATGACATTTGGGCTCATGGATGTCTGGGGAGATTAATAAATAACGAGCTTTATGGCCTTTCATATGCAGTGATTTCTTAATATTATAATAATGTCATATCTTTCATTGTCACTATGGGCTGTTGCTAGGGCGTTGCTATGAGGCTGCTAAAGTGTTTTTACTGGATTGCAGTCAATTTTATTCTCCTGCAGTTGATGATCAGTGGTAATCCTTTCTTTCTGTCTCTCTTTCTGTCTCTCTTTCTCTCTTTCTTTCTGTCTCTCTTTCTCTCTCTCTTTCGGTCTCTCTCTCTTTCGGTCTCTCTTTCTTTCGGTCTCTCTTTCTTTCGGTCTCTCTTTCTTTCGGTCTCTCTCTCTTTCTGTCTCTCTCTCTTTCTGTCTCTCTCTCTTTCTGTCTCTCTCTCTTTCTGTCTCTCTCTCTTTCTGTCTCTCTTTCTGTCTCTCTTTCTGTCTCTCTTTCTGTCTCTCTTTCTGTCTCTCTTTCTGTCTCTGTGTTTCAGGTATTTCTGAACAGATATTTCTTATATAACTGCAGTGCTCCAGTCCTGGATGTAAAGATTGTCAGGTGTGTGTTTCATACAGGTAAATGAACAGGTAGAGTATTCACTCACTTCCATTCTTCTCTTCACACTGTCTGAAGTAAGCATTGATCTGGTGACTGCATGCTGGCCTTCTAAGGGAGATGTACAGCATACTGGATCATACTGGATCAATTCCTCGCAGCATTGTGAACCATCCAGGGTTAGGTTTCCCAAAATGCATTAAGAACATCTTAAGATCATTTTAAATGTATTTGCAAGTGTTTTTGGGAATCCGTGCACTTCTTCAGAATATGATTCAAATGAAAAGTTTTAGAGCAGAGCTCAATCTAGTCATGAAAACAAAACTGGCTCCTTTAATTTCTTAATACACAGTTCTGGTTTTGTGCATTCATTCATCAATGCAAAGAAAAATACTTCTGCATTAAATCACCTAGCTAAACAAATTACCCAGCTAACAGAGAACATTCTCAGAACGTTGGCTGACAATCTTTAAAAGTTCTGTCAAAGTTCTAGCAGTAACATCAGTAGAACATTTTAATGTTACATATCATAAATACCAAAAATGTTATTCTTACGTTGTTAATGAGCGTTTTGAACATTTCTAGAACATTGAAATAAGGAAAATGTTCTTACACCATAAAATTGTTAGTTGGGTAAGTTCCTGTATCACATGGAATGTGATAATGATTCATGTTGACATTATATTTGATTCAGAATGTTTACATCTCCCTTATAACCTTCTGTTCCAAACTGATTGACTTTCTGAGTCAAGCAACAAAGAAATTTGTTCACATACTCTGTATTGTAACATTTGTTTTACTTTAGTAGGTAATGAAACTGCACACTACCAAGTTAACATTTTTAAAAACAGCTCAGTGTATACACAATTGCTCAATATAAATATTACATATTTTACAATTTTACAGTGTGATTTCATGCATTAAAAGTACATTGATAAATTGTGTAGCACCACTGAAAGCAGACAGTACAATGTCTTCCATCCCTCATTAAGATAAAAGCCGGCAATTAGTGCAAATCTGAGCTTGTTAGCTTCAAATTAGCACAGTCAGTTTAATAGAGGGGCATCATAAAGATACTGCTCTCTCTCTCGCTCTCTCTTTTTAATAACTGTTTTAGCTTTGTGAAATTATATAGACAGCTTCCTCTCTTGATTTAGCTGTGTGTGACAGTTTGTACAGTCAGTTACACAGCTGCCCTTGTGTCAATGCCAACAAGAACTGTAGTCCAGAGACTTCCCAGCTAACAATGTTAGGTTGTAAGAACGTTTCTCTAATGTTTACATTCAGTAACAAATGTTATTTAGAATGTTCTAGGAATGTTCAAAATGTCCTGAACGTTCTTACAACAACAGCCAAGGTTGTAAGAACGTTCCCTGTTAGCTTGGTTATAACCTCAATAATGTAGCCCAAATACAGCTCTTCAGCCAGGCATTAATATGGAAGGTTTTCAGAGCACTGAGTCTAATTTAGATTCTAGAGAAGAGCTGGACAAACTTTGAGGACATGAACTAATACTGTTGAAAATGTGGAACCCGTTTCAGCTGGGCTAAGAGGTATTAAAATAAAACCTTTCCATTAGCAGTGAACAGAGTTCTGGCACGAGTCCAGCAGGACCTTGTAACACTGTTTGTTTCGACTGAGATATCAAAATCATCTAAAAGAACTCAGCTGGTCTGTTGTTACACTGTCGAGTAAATCAAAGAGAATGTGTAAACCTCCTCACACACCATATCTCCTCACACTGTATATTTTATTAAGATGAATCATAGAAATGTTCGAGCAGGTCACATGACGTTCTGCAATGTTCTCAGCACATAAACATGTATATGTTCATTTTTGTAGCACTGTGGTCCTGTGAGACACGACATATCCGTCCACTGTATGTCCACACATGTATGTCTACTGCTACATAATCTCTCTCTCTTACCTCACAGGGGTTTGGTAAACAAGTTGATGTTTCTTACGTCGCCCAGCATTACAACATGAGCAAAAGCAAAGTGGACAACCAGTTCTACAGTGTGGAGGTGGGAGATTCCACATTCACCGTCCTCAAACGTTACCAAAATCTAAAGCCCATTGGTTCTGGGGCTCAGGGAATAGTGTGGTGAGTACCCATGATGCTTTGCTTCTGTCCCTTGTGAAACGTTAACCAAGTATGTTATACTGGCTGAGTATGTCTGAGTATGTTCGCTGTTAGCTGGGTAGCTGTTTGTCTCCTCCTTCCCCCCGCGGTTCCTCATGTGTCAGGTTTAAAGGCATTGGTGCAGTTTTGCAGTGAGGGCAGCAGAAGCAAGAGGGGACTGTTAATAGTGTTGCTGATGTGTCCTGGCTGGTCTGCAGACAGCGCTCTGATCTCATTTAGCTTCCTCTTCAGCAGTAGTCACATGATGTAGCATAGCAGCTGCATTAGCCTATCAAACGCCACGTTATCCCTGAGAGAGAGAGAGAGAGAGAGAGAGAGAGAGAGAGAGAGAGGGGACAGTCTCACACGTCTTCCAAGACCTTGTTGAAACTAAAGATGAATACTTAACAGGGACAAAAACCTGTCAGCTTTCACTTATTAGCTTTCCCAGCCTCAAAATATTGTGAAATGTTGGTCGCAGTACAATGTTTTGAAAAACATACATATTAGAGCTTAGAATACAGAATAGAGCATTTAAAATTGGATGTGACCTAGCACCGGGTGGTTCTATGTTCTAAGGTCATGCTGACTGGGGTTATTACATGATGATTCATTGTATAATCACACATCACATTGCATGACTAAACACTGAATATTGAGATGATCAGAGCATCTGACAAACTGTCAAGTCATGTCACACACACACACACACACA
>JAZGTI010006041.1:0-24168 GCA_036877585.1 Botia kubotai | reverse complement strand
ACCAGCTCCTGGAGTTATCAAAGAGAAAGCTAAACCAGCTCCTGAAGTTACCAAAGAGAAAGAAAAACCAGCTCCTGGAGTTATCAAAGAGAAAGAAAAACCAGCTCCTGGAGTTATCAAAGAGAAAGAAAAAACAGCTCCTAGAGTTATCAAAGAGAAAGAAAAACCAGCTCCTGGAGTTACCAAAGAGAAACAAAAACCAGCTCCTGGAGTTATCAAAGAGAAACAAAAACCAGTTCCTGGAGTTATCAAAGAGAAAGAAAAACCAGCTCCTAAAGTTACCAAAGAGAAAGAAAAACCAGCTCCTGGAGTTATCAAAGAGAAAGAAAAACCAGCTCCTGGAGTTACCAAAGAGAAAGAAAAACCAGCTCCTGGAGTTACCAAAGAGAAAGCTAAACCAGCTTCTGGAGTTACCAAAGAGAAAGAAAAACCAGCTCCTGAAGTTACCAAAGAGAAAGAAAAACCAGTTCCTAAAAAGAAAGGTTTGATTTACAGTGTTAATAATGCAGTTTATCTCTAACATTATCCCTGCTGTACAACATTATGATTAACATTTCAGATGTTGAAAGTCATTAAAGAAAAGTTTAAACCCACCGCTGAGAAGAAAGATATTGTTGCTGTTTATTATTTGAAGATTTTATGTTGTTATGATTTCACTTAAAGATTAAATTAACATCTACTCCGAGACATTTCACCTTAAATACACTAATGTTACATTCTCTAAATACATCTTCATATTGTATTTTCTTTTCAGAGGCTGAAGTCATCAAAGAGAAAGTGAAACCAGCTGCTGTAAAGAAAGGTATGAATTTGAAGCGAGTATGTTTCATATGCAGTTGATTTCCTCTGTTCCTCTGATGACTAATTATCACTGTTTTTTTCATACATGCACACAGATTCTGTTGAGAATATCAGTGTAAACGGGCAGTTTAGAATAACGCTGCTATTCGTCTTTAAATGTTTCTGTATTTTTGACATTTCAGAGGCTGAAACCCTCAAAGAGAAAGTCAAACCAGCCCCAGAGAAAAAAGGTTTGTTTTACCTAAAATGTAAATAATAATTTTTACACGCAAGTTGTACGATTATGGAAAGCAATGGCTTCTCTATATCATCCATGTTTTAGAGGCTAAAGCCATCGAGAAGAAAGTCAAACCAGCCCTGGAGAAGAAAGGTAGAAGTTACAGTTTTCTCACACACCCTAAACATCAAGATAATATTTTCATAAAAGATGATACAAAATACCATTGTTAATACTTTCACTTCACTGTTATTTTAGAGGCTGAAGTAATCAAGGAGAAAGTCAAACCAGCTCCTGTAAAGAAAGGTATGAACATCAGTGACATCATCCTGCATGTGTCTTCAATTTACATAATATATTATGAAATGTGATATATATTTACATGATATGATACATTTACATGATACATTTACATTTACAATTACATTTAATGATACTGTTTTATAGAGCCTGCAGTTGCTAAGGAAACTCCAACTCCAAAGAGAGGTGAGATTTTCCTGACAGGCATTTTTATGATTTATTTGATATGGTATATTTTATTAATAATTCTGAAGAGAATAGCAAATGATGTATTAAGCTGTATTGTTTGACAATTAAAAACATCTGTTTTGTAGAGGCCGAAATTATCAGAGAGAAAGAAACAGCACCAAAGAAGAAAGGTTTGGATGACTTCAGGAAATCATATTAACATTTTTCTAAAGCAAAATATAAGAAAGATTTTTATCATCTTCTCTAAATATGTTTATATTATTATTTTAGAGGTTGAAGCCATCAAGGAGAAAGTTAAACCAGCTCCTGTAAAGAAGGGTATGAATATACAGTAAACACTGTCTGTCGTTTAACGTTGAGCAGATTTAATACTTATCAGAATCTTATATCAGATGATAGAGATGTTTTTGATATCAAACAATATTATACTTTCTGTAAATATGTTTGTTCAATATTTCAGAGGCTGAAGTTATCAAGGAGAAAGTTAAACCAGCCGCAGAGAAGAAAGGTTTGATTTACTTTATTGATAGCAAAAGTACACTAAAAATAAACTATTTACAGTAGTATGAAACAGCACTTATTTTCATTTATAACGTTTTAGGGGCTGAAGTTATTAAGGAGAAAGTTAAACCAGCTCCTGAAATTAAAGGTTTTGATTTACTCAGTTTTTACTTTAATTTATAGCTAAATACAATATTATGCTAAACAATGTATTCTACTTTGTGTGTTTTCTTTTTTTTTTTTTACATTTTTTAACATTTTAGTGACCAAGGAGAAAGTTAAACCAGCCCTCGAGAGAAAAAGTGCGATATACTCTTCATTTATAGCAAAATTACACAAAATATATACTATTTACAGTACACTAAACAATGCATTTAACTTCCTGTATTTTCAACATTTTAAAGGCTTTAGAGTTTTTACTGTATATCAAAATTACACTAAATGTACAGTATTTACAGGACACTAAGCAACATAATCCACTTCCTGTTCATTTTTTCAACATTTTAGAGGCTGAAGTAATCGAGGAGAAAATTAAACCAGCCGCTGAGATTAAAGGTAAGCGTTACGTTCATCCTCTGGTGCCTTCATTCTGTGTTAAAGATTCTCTGATCATCTGAACGTCTTTCAGAGGCTGAACTCATGAAGGAGAAAGTGAGAGCAGCTCCTGTAAAGAAAGGTATGACTGTCCATGACATCACCCTGTGTGTACTGTAACTGTACAGTAATTTACAGTGTCAGGATTATTCGTCACGATACAATACTGCTTTACAGAACCTGAAGCTGCTAAAGTAAAGGCACCTGAACCAAAACTCAAAAGAGGTGAGATCTCCTCACAGTGTCCCATGAAAGATCTATTCAGATCTATTCAGATCTAAATCAGATATCTAATCTTCATAAATTTGAGATAATACCAGCACAAATTAGGCCCTAATCATTTCTTTTTAACACTCATAATATTCATACAATGTTTAATGTTCATAAAATTAATATTCATAATATATTTGGCGTGACGGTTGCCAAAAATGACTTTATTGATCTTTCATTAATCTGCATTTTACATTTAGAAAGATTTATGAAATGTAATTTGTCATTTTTAAGGCAAATTATCTAATACCAACAACTTCACCAACCACCAAAATAAATATGCTAAACCTAGTTAAAATTGCTCTTTTTTTAAACGTCTAAATAAAATGTAAGCTGCCACATTAAATCTAATGTACCATCTTGTATATATGATGAAAGCTTGTGGTGTCCGTGTAAATGAACACGAGCTGTTTTCAAACGCACAGATGCTGTTGCGTCCATCGGCCTGGATGTGGAGCTCCTGAACTCCATCAACCAAAAACTGTCTCTTCTGGATCTGCTGATGAAGGACATCGGTGAAATGAAGGATGACCTGGAGTCCACGCAGAATCAAATTACTCTCCTAAGGATGGACAACAGAACAATCGGAGGTGTTTTGTCTGTGTTATAAAGACTCTGGATCAGATATGCATCATTTCATAACATTTCATAACATCATTTCACAATTACAAAATGAATACTTTATTAACATTAGCATCCCTTCAATATTTTTAAACATAATCTTCTTAAACATTATGCTTGTGAGGTTATTGAGGTTTTATGACCTGCGGAATCTAGAATTGTAAATCTAGATCAAATGGTGGTTTGTTTTGTTCTTTTTTAGCTAGCTGTAAACGATAGTGAACAGGAAAGCTAATAATAGAAATGAATTGTTGGTTTGTATCTTTTCAGAATCTAAGACTGTAGGACTGAAAGCAAAACCAACACTCAGGGAAAAAGTCAAAAGAGGTAATGGTCAAAATTACGATTCGGTCCGAATTTCTGCTTGTCTGGTCACAAATGAATCTGCAGCTGCGCAGGCACCAGACGTTTGCAGGTGTCACGCTGTCATGAACCGTTTACATGTTAGTAAGCGACAGAATGTTCTTTCACAGATCATGAAGCTCTGAGAAACGTCTCTAAGACGACACGTATTAAGACAGGTAACGTCTTGTGTTTGTGTGAAGTTGGCCGTACTTGTATATACAAACAGATTTAGGTGTTTCCATTTTTAGGTGTCCATTTCCATTTTTCCATGTTTAGGTGTTCTCTTATCTTATAAGTATTTTACTGGTTAATGTTGTGAAATAAATGCAGGAGCACTAAACCTTTTGTGTTACGCAGCAGAACGTGATGCTCTGAAAAACATCACTAAACCAGCACCTGTACAGAAAGGTGAGCAAGTTCAGATTTAGACTCAAAAAAAGAGTTAGACGAGGGAAACACTGAAGCCATAGTTTTGTTTGCACTTGTTGTTTTCTTATAATAATAATGCTAAATTACATATTACATCATAATGTAAGTGAATATCAAAACTGCCTCAATATAAATGATATAACTATAATATATGATCTATGTTTTTTTTTCATTCTAGAAAAACAGGTCAAGATCAAACCAGAGCCCAAAAAGAAAGGTGCAAATTTTAAACTACTTTAAAACGAATCTTGTTGTTAAAATCAGCTCCAAATATAATATTGCTTCCTGAATATTGATGTATTTTGTAAGACATCAGTGTTTGAATTGAAATCTCTTCTGATGCTAGAAGTCCCTCATGAGGAGGTTAACACAAAGAAACCTTTGGAGAAAGGTACTGTAGTGTGTTTTCATGTAATTATTACATACGAACACTGTTAACAGTTTAGTTCTCGTACAGCTCAGGTTTAACATTAATAGTTGACACACAGTGGGGCAGTTGTGGCCTACTGGTTAGTGAGTTGGACTTGTAATCAGAAGGTTGCTGGTTCGATTCGAACTGAAGTGCCCTTGAGCAAGGCATCTAACCCCCAATTGCTCCCCGGGCGCAGTAATGTGCAGCCCACTGCTCCGGGTGTGTGTTCACGACTTGCAGTGTGTGTTCACTCCTCACCAGTGATGGGTTAAATGCAGAGGTCACATTTCGGGTATGGGTTACCATATCTGACAAATAGGTCACTTTCACTTTCACTTTCAGTGCTGGACTGGCAGTAGGAATCTCTTCATAAGTTAATTCCTGGTTTAACAACAACAAATAGCCCAACATATAGACATGATTTTGAACATTTAGACATGAAATAATATGTAGATATGCATTTAAATTGTAGTAGATATTACAGTAATCCAGTAGGAATATTACAGTAATCCAGTCCATAATAGATTTGAGTTCAGACTGTATCAAGCATGCAGCAAAGCTTTTAAGATACTTTCAATAAATGAATGTATTGTTTTCTTTTAGAATCTGAGGAGGTCATAGAAACAGGTATTAACTTTATTCCTAAAAGCATTCAGCATTCAGAAGTATTCTGATCATAAACAACAATCATAAAAAATCTCTGTGCTAATAGCACGTATAATCATGTAAATAACGTACTAGCCAATTACAAGTAAAACGTTTGCTAGGTGATCTTAACCTGTTAGTTACATTAGTTAGGTCTGCTTTAATGTCTTGATGTTTGTGAATGTTTAATTATAGCCAAACCAACCGAGAAAGAAGTTGCCAAGGACAAAGACGTCGAAGGTAATTTATATTTCCTGGAGTGTTACTTCATTCCTCGTGATTGTTGAGAATGACATCATCTGTGTTTTCAAGCAGAAGACGCTGATGTCAGCAGAGATATTCCAGAGATGGAGGAGGGTAAGATCTGTCACTCTGTCAGTCCGATGTGAACTCATCACAGCATTGAGATCCTTTCCATTCATAAACACACATATCTGCATCTGCGTTTAAACATTTTAAACATTATTTTTTACAATACTGTATAAACCACCTTGAGAGCGTAGCATTTTTAGAGAAGTTTAGCATTTTTTTGGTTTAGACGCTAATATTCAAAGCTATTTATGGTGCATTAGAGGTATACGTTAGTTTTGATGTTGCCTGGGAATCAAACCCGTGACCTTAGTGTTGCTAGCACCATCATCTACCAGTTAAGCCATAAAAACTGTTCAAATGTTCTTTGTACATGCCTTTAAATCTCCCTGACCAGTCCTGATGAACAGACTGTGTTTCCTTCCCCGTGCAGAGGACATCCCCTACTTCCAGTGTTTCTTTGTGGATGAGGATGACACTCAATATCCCTTCTTCCCCTTCTCGCCTCCACTGTCACCAAACTTCGGCGTCTGAGGTTGAACGGCACGGTAAAGGCAGTGGACACACCTCTGAAGAGGCACCTGCCGCTGCGACGCAACACCGCTGGTCCTCAGACAACGAACACACGGAGGCCCAGAACTGCTGATTTATGTTATTACTGCATGAGCTGTCAAACAGCTGGAAAACTTCCTTCTCAGAATGTAGGTGCTTTCTCGTCTTGTCTTATGTTGGGGTTCAGGGCTGTTTAAAGCCGGAGATTGCAAACGTTTGCACAAGGTTTTGTAAGAACGTGTCATATTGTCTTAAGGCTGTCCATCTTTTTATTAATACTATGGACTGGCCTTTTGTTTGTCTGTTTATGCTTTATACAGTACATGTATATGAACAAGAAGGAATGTGAGTACAGTTTGTCCCCGACAGCACTGAGAGGAACCGATCAACTTCCTTTCTGAATACAATGCATTGTGGGACATTGTGTTTGTGACAAAAAGACACGATACAAACTCGCGTGATCTATTAAATGATTTTACCTGTATTTCATAAGGTACGCAAACCTCATTTTGATGGGGTGCTAATTAAAAGCATTCCAGTCAGTTCTGTCTGAATGGGGTTCGATAGTTATGACTGTTAACTTGTTCACAACTAGATTGAGAGTATAAATATTATAAATGAATATTTGATAGATCTTTTTTACTTAACAGTACTGTTTACACAACTGTTTACAGGGGTAAAAGAAACTTTCATGAGATTTAAGGGGCTTAGGACCATAAGCCAGTTCCTGTAGTTTTTTGTTTACGTTTATTTTCCCTTCGTAAATGGTTCGTAAACACTGTTATCTAGTCTGTACTGCACAACAGAAGCACGTTTCTGTGCGCTCCATAAAAGAATACACTAGATTTCGTGAGGAGAAATTAAAGTAAACTGAGGTGGGAGAAATCCAGAGAAACACAAGTGCTGTGTTGTTAAAAACTGCACGTTTGTGCTAAGAACTGTCTTCATCTAAGTGACTGTGTTTTTTATCGTGCGAAACGTACAGTTTTTACTTACCAGTTTAAGTAAACGTTACATACGATTGTATATTCATCTTTTCCACATTCTAGCAAAGAATTATCTATAAGATAATACCTGTAAAAATGTGGATGTGTTTTTATGCGATATTTCATGGAGGAACATTTCATTGTATTCAAGACGACTGTAAAAATACTGTTATGAAGGTTATGTTTAAAAAACAACAGGCTGAGACACAATGCTGTGTCATATTGTTAGCATGTATTATTGTCTATAATTTGCTGGGATATTTTCCCGCGCAACAGGAAATGATTCTCTGCTCCTGCAGGGCTCTTCTCAGCGCCGCACATTTTTGGATGTCTCCCTCTAGCTATCGTCCCTGATTCTCCTCATCAGCTCATTAGAGGAGCTTTCCATTACCTGAATTTGGGGTGAGACACCTGAAGCGTGCATCGCTGGAGGCCCCCAGGGGCCATGTTCCTGCTTCCTCTGCAGTTCAGCATGTGACTTCATAGAGGATAAATGAATGCTTGTAAAAAGATTGTGATATACTGTAGCAGATGTACAAAGCATATAATAGCAAAACTCAATAGATGTTAAATGGACCTTTGATGTTATGAGCTGGTGATGATGTCATCGTGCAGGCTGAGCATGCTTAACATGCTAATGTTAATCTGTAAAGACCAGCCGTTGAATTATTTGAAAACAGTAGGGGTTGCAAAGCAATATTTTATATGTAGGTCTAAACATGTTGCTCATTGTCTGTTTTAAATATAATATTAGTGCATTTGAATATTAGTTGAGATGAATGAACCTCAGTGACGGGTAATAAGTTTTGCATGAAGCGTGAACTACTGATAAAAAAATGAATACGAGCTAAACTGCAGTTCAAAACAAACACGGCCATGTTTAAATGATAAAAGTTTCATTTGGAATTTTAAAAAATAAATTGAAATGAATTTTTTTATGTATTATACAATATTGTTTTTAATTGTTTTGCATGGTGTTGCACTGAGATCTTTAAAATGCAAAAAAATTTAATTTTGGCCGAGATGCGTTTGTGGCCGATTGGACATTTTCTCATGTCTTTTTAAAATGTGCCGCAAACCGGAGATCAGTTTTGCTTTTCAAATCAAGAGATGCGGCAGTCCAGTGACTGATCAAAAACAGCCTTCTGTGAAACTAACACATCCAAATCCTGCTGGAGTCATGATGTAAACACAGTAATAAATGTTTGCACTTGTTAAAAACTTGGGTTTTGGTTTCATTTATGACACGCACTGTTTGATGTTCTTTAATATCCTCAAAAAACGCTAACATACTGTATGTAAAACTTTCTTTGGCAAACTTAGTTTGAGCAACTTGTTCAACGTCACCAGGAAAATACACACGTTCACCAGCAGGTGGCATTGTGGCAGTGTAGTCTTGCCTATAACCTTCAGAAAACTATAGTTCAAATGTGCAAACACTTTGGAAAATCAGTTACTCATATTAATAACATTTCAGAAATGTAAACTCTTCTGCTAAAAATATGTTGCTATGTTTTGTCACCAAGATGAAAAAACATTTAAATATGTTTTGTTAATTTAAATAACATAATTCCGTCAGATTGGATATTTGTGGTTCTGCACATATCTACATTTTGTTTAAATCTGTCACTTTAGCAGTTCAACAAAGAGACGCTGACAGTTGTAAGTGAATGTGTTGGTATGCAGAGGCTGTTTTCCACACTGCTTGAGATTCCTGCCAGACCGCTATTCAAGCATCCCAAACGATCCTCAGGATATAACAGCCAAGTACCAACAGAGACTATTCATAACTGAGCCTGTCCTAACATTCCCCTTTTTATATAGAATACTGCTATATATACAAGATATATAATGGCAGAGGAGACTCTGAGCTGGTTTCCACACTTTAATGCCAGTTGATACATATACATAGTGGAAAGGGTATATATGGGTATAAGGTTATATATGAGGGAAGCTGTCAAAATGGGAATCTGCCATTACGACATTTTGCTTTTCAACAAAACAGTGAAACAATTGTCACAAAAATGTGACACGCTGCCCCAACTAGATATAAGAAATATCTAAAAACATAACCCAAAACATATTTTTACTTTCTGTTAATCTCTACCCTTAAGACTCTCTTGTCTTAATGTTTTATTGTGTTCACTTGTTTACTGCGTTACTGGAGCTTTAGTCTGGAGGACAGAACGTTATTTTTTAATTTGGTAATGTTTTTAAAACATTCCTTTAACAACTTTAAAATATTTTTTTTTATTTATATAAGATTAGGGTTAGGTTATGTAATACAGGGTTATATAATGTCAAAAATGTTTTACTAACAGTACTGAAAGAATGTCGTTGAAAGTTGAACTTTCAGAGAACTTTTACAGAACATTAGCCAACATTCTGGGAACGTTCCCTGTGAGCTGGGTTTTTATGACACATATTGTCTTAACACATCAAGCATTAATGCTATCTTATAAATAATATTGGAACCACAAATAACATGTATAGTATGAGCTGTATTTAAAACTGCAACTCAAACGCATTCATCAGAATCCATTGTGTAAAACATCATTATCATTCACAATAAACACGGCAGGCCTGGACGCCTCTAAACCATCGCAACATTAAAAGCAGTCCGGGGTGGACCGAGTTTCAGCTGGATCTGCGCCTGATTACAATCTGCGCATTGTCCACGGAAATATTTTCTCCCGTGTGTTAACAGTTCCCATGGCAGACGCAGAGGAGTGTCTGCATTTCCCAGAGCCCCTTCGCCTCTTTCCTTTTCATTGGGGAACAACGGCGAGAGTTTCTTTCATGCCTCTTGGCAAGAGCATAATTTGGCAGTGATGTCACCACCAAACTTATAGGCTATTGGCCGAAGAGGAACAGACTACTCTCGGCCCACAAAAGCGAGGTGAAATCAGCTTAAAGCTGGAACCACTGCTTGCCTAAAGAAAAAAGAGGAGAAGATGAAGGCAAGCATTCATGATTCCTGACAAATGACCACAGAGACTTGACATAAACTGAGGGGCTGAATAGACCCCCCGTATCCCCTCCGTTTTTTTCTCTCGCTCAGTTAGTTTGCAGACAAAATTAGTCCACACGGTAGTCTCAGCGCTTTTGGAAGCACCCGGGGTGATCTGAAGGCAATGAAAGCTTTACTTTTAGATTCAGTTCTGAATTAAGAAAATAACCAGTAGCTTTGCAACTAACTGTCACAAAAATTCAAAGGATGGTTCAAACCTTTTAAAGGGGTTTAACATTAAATACTAAAATAATATGAATCAATATTGACAAACACAACGAAAAGTCTCAATTTAGACATAATTGTTAGCTTGTAAATAAACAAATGCTTGAGACTAGTTTGGGAAATTCCTTTAAATGGCTGCTCTCTAGGCCTCTGTGCTCGATTAACACACATTGTCAGAGTTCTCGCGTTGGCCAAACTGTATCGTGATGCGTCGCTTACATTTTTTTCATTAATGTGAGTGTGTTACTGTGATGAGACTCATGTTATTAGGTCAGCCGAGTGTAGAGAACAATGGCTGATTATGTTCCACTCCAATTGTGGCGCTTTTGTGAGCGAAACAGTCCATTCACAAATTACTGTGAGACTGAAGCCATCGTGACAAGCCTAACTGTCACCACAAACTTTCTGAGCGCACACAATCGTTCACGATATGATTTTGAGCGATACAGCAGCAGTTTCTCTCTGCCCATCATCTGACTGTCTATTTTAATGACAAGTGGATTTACAAAAGGAGTAATAAATCATTTTTGCTGTTATTCTTTTACTATTATCTGTTTAGTATCTGTAAATTCACAGTATACTACACTGTAAAACATTTTTTGCATTTTTTAAACTGACTTAAATCTTGAAGTGTAATCAAACTGGATGTGCAAGTCAATGCAACTAACAATTTTAAATTTGGACTGGTGTTGAGTTGTAACTTACAAACTTACTGACTGTAACTTACTGTAATTTTTACATGATTGATTTATATGATTGGTTTACATGATGCGTTTACATGATTTTAACTAGATAGTGAAGGAAAAGGGCCAGCGAGGGCCCAGTATACACAGAACATCTTTAATAGTGTTTAATATTATTAGTATGCGCCTCATGCAGCTGTCTGGGAAAATACTCAAGTGTTCAGAGCAGTAATCTAGATCAAAGGTCGCAACTTTAACCTAAAAATCATTTTGGTGAAACACTTATTTTGTCATTGTAGTTATTCTGTGTTTTAATATTCATGACTTTTATTTTAATCATGTGAAAGTGTGGGCGTGTCCTCTGCATGGCATTTGAGACAGAACTGGGCCAGTAAACTATGGCACTAGTTTGCTGTGTGACTGCTTTAAATGAAGCATCCAAACATGGTTGGTCAAATTGATCGAATGATGTTGCTACGTAAAGACAACGAGGATTAACGGATTAACTTTGACCTGGGGCCGACGTGTCCCCTCCCAGCAGGTTCAAGTTGTGTCGAGGTTACTGCAGGTCATTCCAGAGAGACACGCTCATACTAGCTTTGCATTGAACAGAAGTAGGATTGTCCTTTTCCCAGACCGGCGCTTTCCATTTAAATGCAGATCTCTCTGGCTTACTCCAAAGGGTCTGTTGCTTGTGTTCAAACTGCTCCAAAAGTGAAACAAACTGTCATTCAGTATCTTCACACAGTCTTTATTATACTGAACCGCACGAGTCATTCAGTTCTGAGACTGGAGAATAATCGAAATAATCCTCATCAGATTAAAATCTTCTCAGATTATGACTCAAGAGTTACTGGAGTACTGGCCATCCCTCCAGTGGATTAACAGGGCATGGAGTTGACTTTCAACATCTCATCACCATCTGATTAACATCTGCCATCTAATATCTAATAGTCATTAACCTCGTATTTAGCAACACTGTCTGTAATCTGATTGGATTACATGTAAATTACACACAAACACAATTAACCAACTATACAATGTGGTTAGAGAAGGACAGTATCAGTTGGTTTATTTCTGAAGTTGTCTGTGTTAAACCATGTGATCATAGTGTGATACTGTACTGTTCTGTACTGTACTGTATGATTAACACATAATGTTGACTAATGTATTACAGCAAGGTCACTGGTGGCTACTGTATAGAATTCTCATCAATGAAACACATAATATCTCATAGACTGATTCTTAAAATAATTGTCCAACAGAAGTGTAAATAATTGTTTTTCTTATTTCTAATCTACTCAATACTGTATATGCAAATGTGTTGTGATAAATGCATAAAAATAGATTTTAAATGGTTTTAATCATTTTAATTTTTTTGCTAAATATTTTCAGTTTTGCATGTCTCAGATATGTTACTGTAAATTATATCTCTCACTGGAGTTAAATTAAATTGGAGTAAAATTATTACATTGCTATAAACAAAGTTAAAGTATCAACCAGAATCAAAACAGTTTGCATAAGAAACAAACAGACATTTTTGACCAAGTATGTATTTGATTTAATTCGACACAAAGGCAAGCTTCAGTTCAACACTTCACCCACATGAATGCATTCTGTCACAGTCAGAAAACTTCACCGTGTGCATTTTATATAAAAGGTCTTACAAAAAATGTCTCACGTTCCTAAAAAGGGGAAAACTTTAACGTTTAAGATACAGTGTAAAAATGCCCTTTTAATATTGTCAAGTTGCCAGGGTACTTCCCACAGTTTGACCTTAAGCCTTCTCGTATGTGCGGACAGCCTGGATGCCCTCGAAGGTCAAAGTCTGCAGAGGACAAAGATGAGGAAATATTAAAATCCTTATTATTATTCAACCTGCATAAACATTAAATATTCTTGATGATTATAAAGACAAGTGTTTACACTTTAGACAGTACGACAAAATGAATGCTGCAGAAAAGGGTATAAGTGTTACACCCCGCCTGGTAATGCTGCTTACCATAATCATTTTACCATCCTTGATTTCTCTAATAAACTTAGTCTCTTTACCATCCCACTTCTGAATGTGGACAAGGTGGTCTCCTTCCAAAGTTACAGTGGACTGAAACAAGACGACATTTTTCAAGGTTAGTTTTAGAGTGGGTTTGTTTTGTCTTTGCGTGACACACACACAATTATATCTTATATGCGCGTGTGTGTGCATGCGTGTTTCAAGTCTGCAGTTCACGCGGGGTGAAAACGGAACGAACTATGCTGTTTCTTTCTACAAATACCTTTCAGCTACAGCTGCAGCGCATGCATGCATCAGAGTCTATCACTATAAAACACACTTCAGTGTAAAAACACAAACCTTAACATGCCGATCGTCCGCTGTGGTTTCATCAAACTCCTCTCCCAGTTTGAAAGAAATCTCCGTATTTTTGAAGGTACTCAGAGTCTTTATAACAACACTGTCCCCCTCATGACTGATGACAATTGTGGGTTTGGTCACATTGCCTACTTGCCTGGTGGCAAAACCAACACCTGTAAAAACACAATAAGAGAGTCAGACAAACCTTACAGACAGAACAAAAGCACTGCAATAACAATAACTGTAAAGCATGCATGCATGCATGCATATAAAGACCGGACTGCACTGTTGCACCTTGCATGTCCAAAGATGTTCAGAGCAATAAGAAAACAATAATATTTTTACTTACCCAGAGCCTTCATGTATTCATCAAAGTTCTGGCTGTCAACCAGCTTCCAGGTGGCACAAAATGCATCAACCATATTGACAGTTTAAAAACCACAGAGCTCAAACAGTTGTTATCACAGAGTCCACAGCCTCCTCTATGTGTCTGCTCCACACAGACTCCAAAGCCCAAAGTAATTAATACTGTCGGGGAGGAGGGGCTTAAGTAGAGGCCTGTGCTTATTGGACAGAGTTTTATCTACTCGAGCTGTGATTGGTTCAAATACATGGCGAGAAGTGACATTGTAATTTTACGGGACTAATCCAATAACGGGACACAGGCTTTGTATTTGTTTTAAAGATTGAAATTTAACAATTACTTATATTAAAAGTACTGTACTGACATTGTATTACATAGATTATAATCTTAATTATGCGGATTATTATCTGTATAGCATCCAAACCGATAAGGAATAAAAATTATTGCATGGATACATTCACAATGATCGTTTAAGCAGATTCAGGTCCGAGCAAAATATTATATATTATACGTGAATCTAATTAACTGGTTTATTAATATTTCAGAACTGGACAACACTTAAAGTCCTCAATGGCATTTTTGCTTTTTATTTAGAGATTAAAAAACGATTGGTTTTAAGCAATGCACACAGAAAATAACTGAACATACATTCAAGATTTGTGCTATTAGTAAGTGTAACGTATTGCACGAGTACTAAATCTTTTCACACTCGTCTTTTTCACACTTGAGATGATGCACACGCGCTGGGCGTTAATCTCCTGTGAGTAAAACATCTTCCACCAGGTGGCGCGACAGGGTGCAGAGATCAGACAAGCCGGATCCGCAACCCTGCAAAATATCAGGACACGGTTGTCTTGGTACACCAAATATACAAAATTGACATGCAAAAGCCCATTTAAACCACCAACTTTTATACAGTGATTAAAGAATAGCATTGTTCAGAAATTACAATCAGCGCTGTTTGTATTTTAACACGTGACGTATCAATGTGGCGTTTAACCAGAAACCTTCACTATTGTTTGTCCGTGAATGAAGTCCCTGAAAAGGTTAATTTACCATTATTATGAAAGCACACAAAATGCGTTATGATTATTTAAATCAAACCTTAAACCTGAAGTACTTTTCTGGCCGTTTTCACCCGTTTGTTATAAGGTCTTTGTACAAATCTGCACTGCTTCAAGTCGTCCGCTAGGTGGCAGCCGTGTTCCACTCGTGCACATACAACCGCAGTTCACTGAAGCGTCCACTGATAAATCGGTGTAGTGTGATTTCAGCAAACATTATTCCACCACAAATAACCGAATAGTGACTGTACAGTCACAAAACAAACGCAAAGATTACTGGGCTGTGCCGTGTCTTTTGACAGCACTTTCAATAGGTGAGTCACACTGCAGCGCCTCGTGCCTTAAAATGAGTTTAAACAAACACGAGTCACTGCGTTTTGCCAGCTGTTTAAAAAACCTGAAACCTCAGTTTAAAAACGTTTGACTTTTCCAATAATCATCGACTTGTCGAAGTCTTAAAGCTGCAATCTGTAACTGTCGCCCCTCCTCCGCCATCTCTGCTTGAAACACAAAATTGCAGCTTACTTTACATACTTTTGTTTCTGTTTATGTTGCTCAAATGAAGCCAAACTGACATTTCCAGAGAAAACAGACCGGGCAGCTCAAATTATAAATCCTTATCATAAACATACCGTTGTGAATAAGGGTAAGATGAGGCGATCGTTTCATACACTGATCTGTCATTTGCTCAAAACCCTTTTAGTTTATTTTGAACCCAAAAAAGTTCGACTCGCAGCTTTAAGTGTAGAAGACTGGACTCTAAACATGCTAGAGGAAATCGCATGTGATGTTGTTGAGCTGACTTCAGTCTGTACTGCACAGCCAAAAGAAACTTTATTGTGACCGCAGACCATAAAGCCAAGCGTGGCCACTCCCTCGTTTTAATGACAGCCCGACTGTAGTCTGATCCCACAGCTTTCTGTGTGCATACACACCATAACAGTGAATACTGAACGCATTCATAAACTTCACCTAACAGATTAAGACAAGCTGTCTACAAAGCCTCATAATACGACATCTAACAGGCACCGAACCAAACGTTCATTTATAGACGCAGCTTGCGGGCTATGGATCGTGGGCTATTCCATAAGGTTACACACGGCACCATTTAGACCAGCGTGCTCTTCAATGTCATTCGTAGGGCAGAACATTAGGGATAAAAGAGAGAACGAGGGCCTGCTGTTTTCAATTAAACTGGCAGGCTGGAAGGTATGTCCGGCTCAGATCTTACAGTTGGCCAAACAAGAGTAAAAAAATGAGTCTTGCTAAATGTGTACCTTTTGTGTGTATTTTTTGTTTCTTTGTGAAACTAATATAGAATTGATAACAACATTGATGTTATCAATAAAACTGTTAAAGCTGCAATCCGTAACTGTTTTTGTTATTGGGTTAAAAATGAAGAAAAATAGCAAGTGTTGAACACAATCTCCTGATCTCACCCTGATTTAAAACAGATACGTTTATAATCATGATTTATAATTTGAGCTGTCGGTCCGATTTCCCGGGAAATATCAGTTTGGCTTCGTGTGACTTCAACATGAAATACTTCAACAGAGTACATGAAGTAACCTGCGATTTTATGTTTCAAAAAGTTGTTTCAAGTGAAAGTGACAGATTGCAGCTTTAAAACTTAGAAAAATAACGATTTCACTTGAATCTTTTTAAATCATTTTTAAAACATTAACAACTTAAGAATAACATTTTGATATGTGATATAAAACCAATGTTACTGCAAGAATGCTTTTTGATAACGTCGAGAGAACTTTTAAAGAACGGTAGCCAACGTTCTGAGAACGCTCCATGTTGGCCGGGTAATGGTCTGGTTTCGTTTAGTGTATATCAACTTATGATTTAGTTCATTCCCAACATCTCAGTTCATAACTGAAGAATGTTCCAGTACGTTTCATTAGTAGTTATAAGAATCTGGGTGAAAGGTCACATGTGATCATCCAAACGAGGGATGTACTGTATGAAATGTCAGCAGTTTTACCTTTTAGGGTATTTTAACTCTCACAATCTGCATTTGATAATGTGGAATGTTTCTTATTAGGATAGTCTAAAGGAATCCTTGTAAGCTACATACTCGACACTGTCTTCGTGCACATAACTCAGCTGTTGCAAAGTCTTATTTCAGAGTAAAGTTTAATCGCACAGTTACCTTTTGTTACCCGTTGTGTTCAGCCACATGTGGCTAGCAGACCTGAGAGAAACCGCATGCTTTTATTTAGCCCTTTGGGTTAAAAGGAAACTCAGAAAACAGAGGAAAACGCTGAACCTCATTATGTCATTTTAATTTCTGTTTTTAAAGCTTGATCAATCACAGGGAGTCAATTTGCATATGTTAACTAACACTGATGTCAACACATGAGCGATAAGCATTCGGGTGGCCTGATTTTCATCTGTACTGGCACCCCAGCTAACTGGGAACGTTCTCAGAACGTTGGCTATTGTTCTCTAAACAGTTCTCTCAACGGCGTCAAAAACATTCGTGCAGTAACGTTAGTAGAATGTTTTTAAATGTGATATATCACATGGCATATGTAAACATTATTCTTAAGTTGTTAGTGGAATGTATAAAAAAATGTTACAGAAATGTTTAAATAGAAAAATGAAAAATGTTTAAATAACATTCTTATAAACACAATAATGCAACATCTGAAAAATACATTTGAACGTTCCTAGAAATACAATTTTTAAAATTTAAAATAAAATTTGTACACTTCTATTACTTAATGGAAATGTTAGGGAAATGTTCTTACACCCTAAAATGATTTGCTGGGACATAGAAATTCCAGTAAAATGATTAGCTGGGACATAGAAATTCCAGTAAAATGATTAGCTGGGACATAGAAATTCCAGTAAAATGATTAGCCGGGACACAGAAATTCCAGTAAAATGATTAGCCGGGACACAGAAATTCCAGTAAAATGATTAGCTGGGACACAGAAATTCCAGTAAAATGATTAGCTGGGACATAGTAACTGCAGCCCAGCAGAAGACTCTGTACAGTTACTCGAAAGATTTCAGACCAGACAACAACTGCACCATTTATACATGCGGGCCAGAGTGCTGTAATGGAAAAATGCTGTCGGAAAAGAAGAATAACAAAAACTGCTCCGAGTTAAGACTCTTCTGGAATAGAACGGATGCTCTTCATTCATTCCAGAAGAGTTAACATGGATGGATTTACTTTCATGGGTTTCATTGTATCATGGCTGAACTTTAGGACAATGATCAAACTGAGCTTTTGAAATACTGTCAGGAAGTACCATATTGTTAGGTTGTAAGAACGTTTCCCACATTAAAAATGTTGTATTGTTGTATTAACGTTATTGCTTGGTTTTAAGACTAACATTTCTGTAACATTCTGTAATTCTGTAACATTTTTAAAACATTCCACTAACAACTTAAGAATAACTTTTTGACATATATGATATATGATGTTAAAAAATGTTCTGCTAATGTTACTGCAAAAACGTTTTTGATAACTTTGAGAAAAACTTTACAGAACGTTATCCAATGTTCTGAGAACGTCCCCTGTTAGCTGGGACCAAGGGTATGGGTTGAAGTCCCGGGAATGCACACACACTGATTAAATGCATAGCTTAATTGACATAATTCTCTTTGGATAACAGCACTCATGAAATGTTGCTGGGAAGCTGACAGTGAACATGAAATGTGAAATAAATCACAGGAGCCACGATGAAAACTTTCTGTGATACATTCATATACATTTATAACCAAAACGTTCACGTCCAGGTTATCATCCACCTCTTTACCTGCAGCTTCAAAGCCACAAATACTGGTTTCTTAGGAAACCACCATCAACAAATACTAATAAACGAAGAAATCCAAAAATAAATATAAACCGTTTTCTTTGGATGTGTGGGACAGAACTGTGTCCTTTTCACAGATTGTCAAGTTCATCCTCTGACACAAACATTAAAAATGGTCTGTGAGATCTTTCATCAGGTTTCTGCTAGATGTCCAGATCATCAGGTCTGGCCCGACTGCTCGCCCGACTGCTGGGTCGAGGTTCGAGCTCCTTCAGCAGGAGAAGATCTTTCCCCAGAGTCCCTTTCTCAGGATAGGGAAAGCGCTGGGTGTGGCCATAGTCCCTCTGACCCAGCTGGTTCTGACCCAGTTCGGTACTGTAATTAGTCCAGTTCTGCTCACTGGCCTGCTTGTCGTAATTGTCAGAGGAGTTTGATTTGTCCCCCGCATCTAGATTGTAGCCCAGATTCGGGACGGGCACGGAACAGTCGTTGTAGTAGCCGTAACTGGACAGATTCCTGGGACACGATTTGATATTGCAGGTGCTGTCAAATTTTCTCTCGGACTCTTTGATTTGGTCCTTCATCCTCTTGAGAATCACGTAGAAGAACTCAAAGACGTTGAGCGCCAAAGACACCAGCGACACCACCAGCATGAAGATGATGAAGACGGTCTTCTCGGTGGGACGAGACAGGAAACAGTCGACTTTATGAGGACACGGGAACCGCTGACACGTATGAATGGCCGACAGCTTGAACCCATAAAGATGCCATTGGATTAACAGGAAAACCACTTCAAACACCGACTTCAGCACGATGCTCACTATGTAGGTGTAAAATATCCCGCCTCGCATTTTGATCTTCCCGTGATCCTCCAGGCCGTACTTGAACTTCCTCACTTCGATTTTCCGCAGGAGCCCGTCCACATCTCCACCTTTCCTCTGCAGGTCCCGTAGTTTCTCCTCCTTCTTCATCAGCTTCTCCTCCTTGTGCATGAGGAACACAACGTGGCTGAGATACAGCAGGGTGGGCATGGACACGAATATGATCTGCAGCACCCAGAAGCGCACATGGGAGATGGGGAAAGATTTGTCATAGCACACGTTCTCGCACCCGGGCTGCTGCGTGTTGCACTTGAACGCCGACTGCTCGTCTCCCCACGCGGATTCCACCGCCGTTCCCAACACCAGGATCCGGAAGATGAAGAGAACCGAGAGCCAGACTTTCCCTCCTGCGGTGGAGTACGCCTGGACCTTGTCAAGAAGTTTCCCCAACGCGCTCCAGTCGCCCATGACGACAGATGTTCTGTATTAGCCAGGAGAAGAGCAAACGTCAGGCTGACAAAGAGAGGAGATTCATTGAGTATTATAAACACAGAAGAGCCAGGACTTTAAATCATAACACATCCGAGAGATCCTCGCTCTCTGTATCGCTGCCATATAAAATAACAGATCTCCATGGCGACGTCTGGGATGTTCATGGGTCAGGGTCTGAACGAATGCTCATGCTTGGTGCTTAGCAGTGATTCAACATCCAAAGAATTTTGAACTATAATAAATGTCAAGGCAATCAGAAACAAAGCTACAAACACAAGCACCGTTTTAAAATACAGTCCCATACAGACGTGCGTGAAATTCATGTGGACAGCTCAACTACTGTATATACTGTAACATATTTTTTAAGAACAAACATAACATATTTTAGGTTGTTTACTTTTATAATTAGAATTATAATGAACAAGTGTTGTTTGTGCTGACACATAAGCACTAAATATTTAACATCAAACATCAACTGTTGGTAATCACAATAGACAACTTCGAAATGAAGTTTAAACTTTTGACTTTTTGACTGTTCAGTTCTTGTATATAGCCGTGAGATTTCGATGCCTTACCTTGAAGCTCTTTAAAACTCCTCGACAATTACAGTCACTAATTGTTAAACATTTACATTTGAACCCCCCACAAAAATACGCAGAAAATGAAGTTTTCCCTCGGCGAGTGTTAACTCATGCATCCGTCGGAGGGTCTGAGGAAGAAAGTCAAAAGTCTGCTCACTCAAACTTCCTAAACTCTTCATCTCCGTTACATTTTGGGGAGGAAATGTCTTGAAATAAAGGAGATTAATCCAAGTGGGAAATTCCGCCACTTGGCGGACAATAAGCAGAACTGAACAAAATACAACAACACGAAGTTTAACGATTCAGTTAGAATGAAAGAAAGTCACAGTTCGGGTCGATTCCTTGCAGAAAAGACGAAAATAAACGAAAATAAACAAGTGTTAATTTAATTATTTTATTAGAGTTGATTTTATAATCTGTCTTTTTTAAACAAAGCATTAATTATGCAAAATCAATTTTTCAAGTTTTTACATCGCCTTTTTAATTCTGAGAATCACACAGATTATATCTGAGAAATTATTTGTTTAATGCATGTATATGTGGGAACATTTTACATCGACATTTAGACAACAAGTGACCTCTTTACATACACTCTGAAAAGCTAATAATCATATAATTCTCAAAAATTATTATGAACTATTTGTTATGAACTTTGTTTTTTGTTTAGAGAATGAAGAAACTGATGTGGCAACTCAACGGTATCATCTGGTCAACCAACAACTGTCTTTTCCTTCTGGAAACCAAATGGTCTGAGAGCTTCATTTCCTGGAGGTCATGGAGGACCTCAGGGGAAGGTCTCCATCCACCCAGCTGTTTGGACTCTCCAGCATTCTTTTCCATATTTGAACTTCCTCGTTCATCGAGTCCATCCAATCCACTTTCTTGCCGTAGCTCTGCCCTGCAGGTAAACAGAGACCTTGTTTGATCACATGGTTTCATGGAACCGCACGTTAGCCTATAAATCTGGATTCTAAACACAGATTAGATACAATCCGCTGATTACAATGACAGAAGCGGTTTGACTACCTGTTCCAAGACTGAGACGCACACCTCCCAGAAACTGATTGGACAGGGTGTTGTGGTCCCACACGGTTAGCTCGCAGCAGGTCTCGATGACCTCACCAGGTTTGAAGCCGTCATACACCATGGTGTGATTATAAACAGGATCCTGCGTCTTCTTTATCACGCGAGTCTTCTGGCGGCTTTTCTTCCTCGTGTCGGGTAAAATGTAGCTAATAACACACATCATACAGTCACACGACGCAAGACACACAAAACAGTAAATCAATGCTAGTATATCTGTTTTAAAGCTACAGGCCTGCAAAAAAAGATCTTTATGACTCAGGCAGGGTCGTCGTTTTTTTCCCAAGACATTTTTTGTTTTGTAGGTTAAAAGTTTCTTCATGTCCTGATAGCAAGTGGTCTAAATATATTTATACATCTTTTGTGGAAGGCACGGGACTGTGTTCATCCAATCATTGCGTTCAGTCCGAATAACTCATGCATATGCATTCAAGTGTTGTAGGGGACGTGGCTTCAGAGAGCTGCTTTCAAAGCCAGCTTGCTATTGCTATCTTCTCCCAAACTGCCTAGCTAAAACCATTAGCATAGCATTCAGTCCCATAAACCAAAGCAAATACGGTGAAATGGGTCATTCCACTCATGTCACGCTGACAGACAACACAGTAATTCTTCAGACATGACAAAGAAAAAGCATGAGAGAGAGAGAGAGAGAGAGAGAGAGGGAGGAACAATGCCTTTGTAAGATCAGTTCTGTATACGAGCGGCACACCCTCACCACTTCACAANAAGAATGCCTTTGTAAGATCAGTTCTGTATACGAGCGGCACACCCTCACCACTTCACAAAAGAATCGACTCCCTGCGGCTTCAGGCGGCGCAGCGCTTTAGCCTCCCGCAGCCAGATGTGTATTTCCCCGCCGCTCTTTTTCGATCCACCTGAAATCAAACAACACGTGGGCCAGAGCAAACACAGCTTGTTTTGCTATGAGTGATATTTGGAAAGCGAGATATAAAAACCCATTAAAAGCAACATCAATAATTAAAGCTGTACCCGTGGGCTCTGGAGGAATGTATTTCAGTGACACTGATAATGATCCATGAGGCTCTTGAGACTCTGCATTGTCTGACGTCTGTAATGGAAAATGAAAAGCATTGTTGTATTATAGCTGTTATATAACAACCGAGTTTAAATGCGTTAAAGGTAGTGAGCTGCATCAATGTCTACTCCCTAACTAGTAGCTAACTAGTAGCTGCAGGTTTGTTAATGGTCATCTGTATCTGCCACATAAACGTCATTACTCATTGCTCAATACTGGCACATCGCACATACACAAACAACAGATGAATAATACGTTTTTAATGAGATACACACTTTATCGACACCTTTCAGTATTGAATTAAATATAACGGCCACTGTCGTTTACGAACGTTTTTACTCATTGCAATGCATTGTGGGATTGCCTGATCTATGAATCGTACATGTAGTTCTGTCTTAGATTTAGGACAATATAAGGCAGCATATTTAGAAAAATAATTAGTGTTCCGGTAGCTCAACTGGTAGAGCATTGCGTTAGTGGATTGTGGGTTGGATTCCCAGGAAACACATACTAATAAAATGCACATCTTGAATGCCGTGTAAATCGCTTTGGATAACAGCATCCGACAAACACGTACATGACCCCTGTAGCAAAATCTAATCTAATATCCATCTAGAAATTCACCACACATTTGGTTTATTGTTAAGGCAGTTTGTTTTGTCATTTTCAAATTAAGAGATTATCTTCTAAAACTCTAAAAGATACAACTGATAATGAAATGGTGATATTAGTTGAAAGTATATCCAGCTGTACCTTGGGCTGCAGGTTGTACCAAGTGAGGGCCTCATGTCCCCAGTCCCAGGTCTTTAAACCGATCTCCACCTGCCCCAGGAAAACATTTCTCCCCCTGGAGTCGTTGTGCCACACGGACAGGTTCAGAGTTTTTCCCGGGAGCTCCTCACGTGTCACTTTGTACTGATGAGAGATGTTCAGATAAGATCATTTCCTGCAGAGTATTTTACTGAATAAATGTTTGTGCTGTGCCACAGATCCCCGAGCAAACGTACTCTCAGAGACTCCACGTAGACTGGATTCACGGTGTGCTTCTTAATGGAGGTTTTCCTTTTGCTGCGGCTGGACTTGTCTGGATAGAGGTACGTCTTCACGTAACTGTCAAAAACAGTGTATTAATTTATTATGTATGTGTATATTGTCAATACAAATATGCCCACACGTACTATATACATACATACATACATAAATATATACACACACACACACACACACACTTTATATATCTATAAATTTAAAAAAGTATATTTTTGGTGCAAAGAGAGAGAGAGGGAGAGTGAGAGAGAGTATTTATGTTGAATATAATTAACCATTGTCTATTGCCACACAGCTTTTTGTAGTCTTGTGTATTGAGTTCATAACTTACGGATCGGTGCGTTGTTTTCGTGGATTAGCAACAGCCAGATCCTGACACTGTTCAATCATGATGATCAGCTCTCCTATAGGACTGTACATCAGAGCAAACTCCACTGAACCTCGCACCTGAACACTCCCGAA